>PVIR01011511.1:0-47038 GCA_004026965.1 Petromus typicus
TGTTTTCCATGTCGTAGAGAAGCAGTTTCACTGAAGTTATGAAGGAACGAGTGGCCATGTCCCTCTAAATTAGTTAACTGCTGTGCTCTTCGTTTTCACCTACTGGAGTCAATAAAACGTGTTTCTGAACACTGAGCAAGGGTGGGAAGACTTGTTTATTGAAAGGAAACTTTACTATACTGTTAAAACAGGTTTTTCCCATTTTTACTTCAGTGTTCCAGATGGGATCTAAGCGTGCACATAGTAGACAGATCATAATTATGTGGAGATTTTACTTTCTCAGTGAAAGCATCGTCTTAATTCCTCACACCTGTCTCTCTGCACGTATGAAACGTAAATTCTGATAAAGGGTCCCACTGCTCCTCTGTGCTGGGGTGGCACCTTGTGCACCAACACCCTTACCATGCTTCAGAACCAGGGCTGCTAAACTGTCAGGCATCTTATGGGCCATTTCGATGTTGACAAGGCAATGTTTTAGAGACCTTTATGACATTTTGTGACAGACTTAACCTCCAGTGCCCACATTTGATTTGGGGGAGGGGTAGGGCACCGAAGGCCTTGCACATGCCAGGCAAGTGCTCTACCACTGAACCACACCCCCAACAACCATAATATTTTTAAAAATGTAATTACGTGTTAGTTGTTCCTGTATTAACAGCCCAAGTCTCCTAAACTAGTAATGGCAAATCTTTTAGAATTGAAATGATAATGAGAAGCCCACCACAGCACATGTACCACAAGTCTACAGCCAATTGAGAGAAGGTAAAGATGAAATGAAAGGAGCCAGACAAATTCTTCACACAAAGTGAGGAAGAGGAGGCCCCAGGCTTTTGATAGTGCCCCTTTGCCTCCTGCCATCTTCCTCTCCTTGTTGTCCTGGGCAGACATTAGTGGGCAGGCAGTGGGACCCACCAAAGCTCCCGTATACCCAGCTTCTTTCAGTCTTGAATCTGAAATCTAAAAACATCAGATATTCTAAATGCAGTTGCCTAGTTTAAAAAGTCATTGGAAAAATCAGCCTATCCTATTTTACCATATTTATCTTGAGAAATAGTGAACAAAACAGTGCTTTTTAAAGCATGAGAATAACTGCAGAAAGGAGAAGCTGGAAGTAGTTCTGTTTCTTAGTGCTTATGTTGTTTCCTAATCTAAAGTAAAGAAGGTAAGAAGCTAAAATTAATACAAAGCAACTCAGAACTGAGGCATTTTTGTTGTTTGGCAAGTTATATTGGAATAAAAATATTAGTGATGGGGCAATGAGAGAAATTATACCAATAATAACATGGAATTTTTTAAGTAAAACAGATGAGACCTCCAGGTTGAGAACATTTCAGTTTACAGCATATAGACCAGCACTGCTGGAAGTGAGACGCTGAGTGATTGACATCGTGTTGCTCTCAGTGGCTTTGGCCACTTGCGTTGTGGCAAATACAAATGAAACAAACCTTGAGCACAGTCTTAGAGTGGTCTGGTACAGCCAGGTGATGTGGTGGAGCGGCCCTCGGCCAAAGAGGACTGGAAGAACAATTCTAAGAAAGGAATGGTTTCTAGATATTTTATTTTTTTACACAAAAGAATTAAAAGACCCATATCACAGTGACATATGTGCACCCATGTTTATAGCAGCTCAGTTTGTGATTGCTACATCTTGGAAACAACCCAAGTGTCCATCACCTGGAGACTGGATAAAAAAACTGTGGTTCTTCTACAGAATGGAGTATTACTCTGCCATAAAAATGATAAGTTTGAATCATTTATACTTAAATGGACATACCTTGAGGATATCCTCATAAGTGAAATAAATAGGTCACAGATAGATACATATCACATCTTTTCTCTGGTATGAGGAAATAAAGATATAAATGAGTTCTAGAATATATGTTATATATTATGAAATAGAAAATGTTTAAAGTAAAATAGGGTGAAGGGGGAAAAATAATGAGATTATAACAAAAAAGAAAGGAAACAAATTTTATGTATATAGGGGGGTGGTAGGGTGGGTAGGGCTATGGGAAAAAATGAGAATTAAGTTGTGTCTTATACTGATACAAATCCCCATTATGGAGTGCAGTCATGATGCGTATATGTAATGTACCAATAAATATTTCAATTAAAAAAAAAAGAAATGGATGGTCTCTGAGTGTTCTCCATGCTCAGGCGAGTGCACTATAGTCATATGCCTTCACCTAACTGGGCAAACTTTGGCTACTTTAGCAAAGGAATTTTGTCTGAAGCTTCA
The DNA here is from genome assembly GCA_004026965.1 of Petromus typicus. Classification (NCBI taxonomy): domain Eukaryota; kingdom Metazoa; phylum Chordata; class Mammalia; order Rodentia; family Petromuridae; genus Petromus; species Petromus typicus. The sequence continues at coordinate 2,240 of PVIR01011511.1, forward strand.
TTTCTAGATTGTTACAGGTATAAAAGCAGAATTGAGTGACTTTAGTTCCGACTTAAAATTAGCTTTGCTTCACACTTTCCTAGGTCTTAGGTCCTTGATCTCTTCTCAGTTACCTCTAGACTAACCAATCCTTTAACAATCAGACCTCTTCTTTATCTTAATAGTTTCTGCAACTCTTAGATGAGGAAGGGCATTCAAATGAGATTATCAATTTTCCATTTGTTTTAATCTCTGACTGCTCTAGGTGCAAACACTCTCTTCTTAAAAGTTTAGTATAAGCTCAGACTTGCACTACACTATCTTCATGAAAGCAAAGTCTTATCGAGGATAACAAGACTCGGAATGCACTGAGATGACTTCTTCATCAACTCAGTGTCCAAGCTGTCATGAAGCAATGAGGAGGGAGCTACGGAGGCTATTACAATGGTTAATTTTATAGCAGCAATAGTAAAATTTCTGTGCATTGATTTGGGAGCTGGGTTGCCTGTGTTGAAACTGAAATCACAAATGAGACCTGAGCAACTTGGCATCTAACCATGGTTGTGTTTTCTTCTGTCAGTGGGGAAAATAATGAGCCCCACCTTGTTTGTTATTTGAAGGATAACCCAGTTTAATCAGAGCATCGAAAAGAGCTTACCACACCATAATCACAGTGAGCGCTGGCTGCAGTGAATGTTGTAATCGTGCTGCTAGGAGCTCAGCAACTTCAGATTATAACAGAATGTTAAACTCTAGACTTTCTCTAGGGTATTTATTCATTGCAACTGTTAAATGAGTTGATTTTCAAAACACACGTGTAAAATTTTAGTTACTATTTGTAAATCACTTCTTTGATCTTTTATAAGCTAGATGGGAAAAAAAATTTCACACACAGAGAAACAGAGAGAAACAGAGACAAAGAGAAGGTTAAATAAATATCTCAGTGACACAGCCCAGAGATAACAGTTTACCCAAAATTGAACATGAAAGAAGATACATTATTGTGAGATTATAATCTGATATTATTGACAAGTGAGTAGTATAAAGACTGGAAGGAATTGCTGATGGGAAGCCATACGTATGTGTGCATCTTCTTTTCTCGTTGCAGAGACCCGAAACCCAATACACAAATTAAACAAGAGAAATTTTATTTTAGCTTAGTTTACAGAGGTTTCAATCCATAGTTGGCTGGCTGCAGGACAGCATAACAGAAGGGTTTAGCAGAGGAGAATCAGGCTATGGCATGGCAGGCAGGAAGCAGTGAGCTTTTCTTCTTTCTCTTTTGATTCCATCCGGGGTATGCGTATCAGTAGGAGCTACTTACATACAGGGTGGGTCTTCCCTCTTCAATAACTCCATCATCCACAGGAAGGACTGTGCTGTCAATCAGTGGGCCTGTACAGTATCACACACCCATGATCCAGTCACTCTTAAAAGCCCCACCTATGAGCACACGAGGCTGGGGGTGGCATCTAAGATATAAGCTATAATGGCTTGTCTGAATATTTTCCTTGTCAGAACAGTTTGGGGGGGGGGGCAAGGAACTTTCTTCCCAGATTTGTAGATATCTGCAAATAGTGTTTTGCCTAGAAGGAAAAAATGGTTTACTATGATTCATCTGAAGCACATCTTGTAGGCTGTCAGCATGCAGTATTTGTTGCTGTCAGAGAACTGATTTACATGCAGAAAGATGCCTTGCTTTTTGCAATAAAATCAAAGCCATTTCTTGAAAGTGGCTGGTGAAGAGAGATGGGGACCTCGACAAATTCTTTCTAGTTCCCAAGCACCTGCCCCACATCCCACAACTCTCATTTCCTAACTGGTCTCAAATTCCTTCCAGAGGAGTCAGTCTCACATTTAAAATACCCCACAATGGCTTGAGAGGGGAGCGTGGGCTCAACTTTTGTTAGCATATGTAGTGGGCTAAGGTGCTGCCTCCTCTGGAAATGACCAAGATTGGCCTGAAAGGAAATTTTCAGTGAGTGAAAGAAATCTGGGCCAAGAACTTTGAGCAGCTTAGAAAGATCTTTAAGAGCTGGTATAATGATCAAAGAAAAATTGGTTTTCTTGATGAGGGGACACACAGAGGCTGCCACACAGAATGGAAGGAAAACATAATGGCCCCCAGTGGATAAGGAGGAGGATACTGTAGGAAGTTGACTTTATGGTGCAGGAAGTGAGTGGCCTCCTTCTTGCCTTTTATCTCTCTCTACTCCCATCTCACCCCACATAGATTTATTCAGAAAGAGACAAAAAAGCAGAGAGGAACTGGGAATAGCAGTTGCCAAGTGCATGAACATCATGGTCTTTGCTGCGTTGTGTGTTTCCATTCTATTAAAATGCTAATCTTTGTTGGAGGAATTTTGTATTAAATAAGAGTCAAGGAAACAGGAAACAAGGAAACCAATCAGCAAAATATATCCAAGGCTATAAAAGTGGCAGTCTTTGCTAATGTGCCCCTGAGGAAAACACGCCTAATCTGTCCATTTCCAGACCATTACTAAATGCCTACTAGGTGTAGTAAATAACTCACTAAAAGTAATGTATTTGCACCATTTCTTCCTCAAGGTTTTTGTTTTGTTTTGCTTGAGAAGTAGGTATCAAACTTCATAAACCAAAAATATATCACAGAAAGTTATTGTCCTCAGTTTGATCTTGCCACTGCTTTGGTGATTAGGAGGCTGGGACGGGGGGTAGGTCCTGCCTCCTATTTATTGTAACATTTCTCTTCTAGAGCCAGAATAGGACAGACTCATACACCATGCTGGTCTGGGTGCATTACTTAAGAAGGTATGCTGACTGTGTGGGGAAACTTGACTGCCTGGGCTTAGCGCTAACAAGCCAGGAGAGATTTATCACACATGTACTTTACAAAAAAAGATCTCTTATGAAGTTAAGAAAATATGACAGATGGTGGGCAACCAAAGAATTCAAATATATCCTGCATTTCCTTTGACATTCACTTTGCATGTTATTTCCAGTAGAGTGTCTGTCAACATTCTGCATTGATACCTTTGATTTAAGCTAACTGAGTTAAAGGAAGCCAACAGGAACGTCAGAGACAGGAAGGCAAGGCAAAAACATAGATATCAACATAACTTGCTTCTTTCTCCAAGTGTAGCTGTTTTAGAATTTTTTTTTTTTTTTTTTTTTTTTTGAGACAAGTTCTCACTTTGTAGTTCAGGCTGGCCCTGAGCTCAGCCTCCAACTCACATCACAGCAATTCTCCTGCCTCTGCCTCCTGAGTGCTGGGATTACAGGCATGAGCCACCACACCCAGCACTGTGGTATGTGGTACTGGTTGCTGCTGGGGTGAGTCTCCACGCCCAGTATTGTATATGGTTACCAGGGAATCAAACCTGGGCCCTTGTGCTTGCAAGACAGGTGCTGGAACCACTGAACTAACTCCCCGGCCCTAGAATATTTTACTTTGCCTTATTTTGTGGAGATTTTTTTTCCTTTGCTGGGATTTGAAAATACAGTCCTATGCAGTGATGGCAAAACTTTCAGAGATTAAGGCGCAACTTCAGCCCAGAACTCATTTATTTATAGCAAAGTGCCAGCACTGCAATTAAACCTGAACATTGAGGTTGCAATTTAGAAAACACAACTCACACATTAACTTTTTTGTGTTAAAAGAAAAGCAAGTGACACGCGTGCCATAGGTTGACCACCGTTGCTGTTCCTGCAAGACAGACAGGTGCCCTACAATTAATCTACTACTCCAGGACACATAGTAGAACATCTTGAATAGTCTTTGAAATGCAGAGACAGCAGTAACAGAACACCACCGTTGCTCTATGACTCCTTCTTTCTTGCTGCTCCCACACAGTCTGTGCTTGTTATAAAGGGTGGCTCTTGGCCCCTGGCACATCACAAGGGACAGAAGATCCACATGCTTCCTCCTTATCAGCACTTTAAAGCTCTTGCACCACCTCTATTGAGTTTTTCTGCCTCCCCACCTGCCCAGTGACACCTGATCTAGAAAGGCAGAGAAACCCATTACCTTGGAATGTTGCTGCCAGCTCTCCCGGGCTACTTGGATTGCTTTGCCCACTGACCCTAGGCCCTTGGATCGCTCTATTCTGAAGTCACCCTCAGCACATCTTATGTGGATTTAGTCTCACTGACTAGATCTAACTATCGAGGAATCTACCCAAATCTACCTTCCTCTTAAAAGCTGATTTAATTAGTCCTCTTACCTCTTCAGGTCAAATTGGTTAAATCTTTGAATTGCAAAAGAAGTCTAGACATCATATTTTAGCCACTTTAATTTTCTAGTGCTGCTGTAATAAAGTACAACAAACTGGTAACTTAAAAGAAAAGACACATATGTATCACAATTCTGAAATCTAGAAGTGTGAAATCAAGTTGTTGGCGTGGTAAAGGTGCTTCTGAAGTCAGTAGGGAAGAATCACTTGCATTTCCAAGCTTCTGTGGAGCCTCGCACTTCTGAGCTCTCCAAGGCTAATGAAAGTATCAACCCAATGCATTTGTCACATAATATCTTCCTTCCTGTGCATCTGCATACAAATCTCTCTATATAAGGATATTAGTTTCTGGATTTAGAGCTTACCAGACTCCATTATGATTTAAATTAATTTGCCTGCACTTACAAAAATCTTACTTCCAAGCATGGTTACTTTCATCAATACTAAGATTTAGGACTTCCAACATATTTTGTGGACACAGCTCATGCCACAACAGCCACTATAAGACTCAAGTCATCTCCAAGTAGGAGGCAGTTCCAGAGTATCTATTGCAAGCTCAAAGCACATCCTTCACTTCCTAGACTCAATATTTACTCTCTTCCTCATTGGTGGGAAGGACCATTCTCTGAGGGCCAAAGAAAGGTGTGAGCAGATGTCTCCTCGGCGACTGTCCTATCTGGCCCAGGCTGTTTCTGCACACAGAAGGATAACCACATCTCCTGCCAGCCCCTGGAGGACACTTCTGCATAAACTCACAGCTTACTTCTTCCTAAGTGCTATGGATACTTGCAATAGATCACTCTTCCCTTGAAATCCTGTCTGTACACCGCCCACCCCATGTCCAAGGGATGAAGGTTTTTCTGAAGCCTGAGGTGCGCCTTGATTGTTGTGACTTCAGAGAATTATAGAATGTTCTGGGCTCAGTTATTCTCATCCAAACAAGTTAGAAGATCACCAGGCTCCACAGAACTTCGCATTTTCTGCTGATGTATTACTTGCAAAAGGAAAAGTTTGACTTTGACCATTATAATTGAAGTTTCACACATACATGATTTTCAAGGAAAGGTCCCTTATCAGGGCACAGATAAACTGGGCTATTTATTACTCATGATCTATAATGATAAAATAATAAGTAGGCTATGTAGTGTTCCCTCTGCACACTGATTATACATAATAAAATATGTGATATCTATGATATATGAAGAGAGAGACAGAGAGACTACTTTCTAAAAGCTAACCCTTAGTTACTGCATTAGACTGTATTAACAGAAATCTTACTGAAAAAGTAAAATAAGTTCTGAGAAGCTTAGTTAAGTATAACACTGCAAGACATTGTATAAATATTTTGCTCAGTAGATATAAGAGAAAGTGATATGTGAGGTGACTGTTTTGCATTATGCTACATTGAAATCCAACTGAAGCTTCTCATTTGCATGAGCCATCTGAGCTGTTTTCCATTCGGAGGACACTGTATTCTACATTCCAGCTCTTCCTACTTTAGGTGGGAGGATTAAACCCCTGTTTTTGTGTCAGGATGAGACAGTACACTCAAATGAGTGCTGTGTCATAGATGAAAGAAAAGTTATAAATTACCTATCTGGACTTTTTAAAAGCTTTTTTTAAGCCACTAAAAGAGCATGGGTAGTTGGCCATGAGAAAACCCTACAAAGCAGGGAGTGGTGTGAGTCATTTACTCCATAATAGAAGAAAATACACTGGACTCCATTGGAGTGGTCAGTAAATGTAGATCACCAATTTGCTTTGAACTTAGCATATACTTTATCAGTAATGATGGAACTTAGATAGAAGACTGATCAGCAGATGGTCCAAGCAAAGCTTCTTCCCAAATTCCCATTAGCTGATATCTGCTTACCTGGTAGCAGGTAGACCAGGCACCCTAGGGCCTAGCTCCAAAATTAGGGCTGCATTTAAAGCCTGGATCTGCTTAAATCTATGACCATGAGGAAGGGCCCTGAGTCGAGCTATTCCCGTTTTCCACCTCTGAGATGAACTAACACAAACCAAGTACTGCAAACTCCTCAAACCTGAAACAGTTTGTACCAGGACTGGGGGTGATTGTCCACCCCCAGGGGGACCAAAAAATCCTCCTAGAAGGTCTTCCTGACAGTAACAGAAATGCTGACTCATCAGCATATTAAAACAGCTCTCTGCATGAATATCTTTCCTTTATTCTTAAATTCACAAGGGCTAAAATAAGTGACTTGGTAAATTTGCTCTGTTGTTCTCATAGTTTATTTCTTCATCAGGTTGTCACTATGACAAACACCCAAAAGAATAACCTTACAAGGGGAAAATATTTGTTTTGTCTAAAGATTTTAGAGGCTTCATCCTATGGCCAGTCAGTCCTGTTGCTTTTGGGCCTGTACTAACCCAATACTCATACTCATGGTGGGGAGCATGTGGCAGAGACCTGTTCACATCATGGAATCAGCAAACAGAGCAAGGAAGAGGCTGGAAGTCAAGGTTGTGCACTGAGGGACCAGCTTTCTTCGCCTAGGCTCCACCTCCCAGGGACCATGCACTGAGCAACTCGGCCTCCAGCAAATGTCTTTAGGGCAACATTAAGAGCTAACTCCTAACAGGGTCTTGACTGGGAAAAGTCATGTTTTGAAAAGGAGCAAAGGAAGGCAACTGGTCCCTGGTGATTGCAGTGTGGGTGGGGGAGCCAGGACCACAGAGTGAGGATCCCACCCTCTCAGCCTGAGGTCCTGCTCACTTAGTAACCCTGGAAGAAAAGGGTTAATAACAAGGCCACGATAGAGAAAATAACTGGGAGATTTCAAAACTTCCTCCAAAAGGACATTTGGAGGTACTTCTCTCCTTTTTAAAAAACATCTTGACCTTTTAAAAAACCAAAATGGAATTCCATTATCTGTACTGGTTTGTATCTTACAATTTGTTGTTTTGAGAATATTTTTCCATATCATTAGAGTATTTCTTGAAGATGTATATTCATTAACTACATGAGGAATTAGTAAATAAGTTATAATACGCCGAATAATAAAATATTAAAAGTTGATCTCTTCTAATTCCAAAGGAGCCAAAAATTCTTTTAAATGAGTGCTACATTTTTCTTGGTTCTGTGGGTAAAAAAAAGTTACATAAATTATACTGTACATGAAATGTGGTACTTTTTTCTCTACAAAATAGATCATAATTTTAAAATTGAGCAGAACCATCTGGAATGTGAAACATTAAATTAAAAGAAAACGAGAAAAAGTAATAAAACATGCTTCCAGGATGCTAAAGATCTTCATTACTTCTCTTTCACAAATGGATACTAGACGGTCTAAGCAAATGTTAGATTTGATTATTCTGGAAATAAATGACCCTGAGAATTCATGACTCTCGTGGCCACAAAACTATGGTAATCAATGGGCTGGATGATAATGGAAGCCTCCCCAAGTCAGTGTAAACCCAGGAGGAGTCAGGCAGAGAGAACTCAAGGCATCTCGTTCTGTGCTTTACCTACTGAGAAACCTGGAATACTGAAGATAAATACAGAAGGAAATAGTGTCATAGACCCCTGAGAGGGGCGTCCTTTGAATGACTGGGGCTTTGCTGAGTGGCCCAAAAAATACGGGTAAAAAATGAAAAAGCTATGTTCCTGTCATTTTCAATACGCAGACTTAAGCATTTTAGTAAGGGTTTAACTTGTTTACTATTGGTACAATTTAGACCTTACCACATGGAAAACTGAAAGACAGTGGGGAATAACCAGTTTCTTTGATGGAGATGTGGCCATCCTAACGACAAACAATGATCATTTATAGAGTTCTGATCATGCGCCATTCTCTGTACTAAAAATGTTTGACATTCATTATTCAATCTTCATATCAACTAGTCTCAAATGGCTATCGTCATGCTGTGTTACAGTGAAGGACAGAAGAATGGGGGGCTGACTCCATTCACCTGTCCACTACTTCCACAAAGCTTGTGTTTGGCTCCTGACTCCTCAGGAGCCTGCGGCTTCTGGGCCAAACATGGCATCTTCTCAGCCTCCTCACAAGGCAAAGGGCATCCCCCCACTAGGGCTTGTCTGTATTCTTGTGTCCAGGGGCCTGTAGCCCAGCACACAAAGAAGGATTTCATGAAGTACTTGATTTGTTGTTTAAGAAACATGGAAGGTCTCACTGAAGACTGGCAAATGGCATTGCAGCTTAATTTATTTTCTTCTTGCTTTGAGAATCAAGTCATGTCATATTCTGGTACAAACTTTTAATGTTGAATGCGATTATGATGTGTATTCATAATATACCAATTAAGATAATTTTTTAAAAAGAGAATCACTATGATTAACTTTCTTTTAGAATTAGGAATACCTCTGATTAAAATATTAGAGCTGCTGAGCATTATTTTGCAATGACCAAGTAAATACTTTTGATTAATGAAATTTAGAAGTAAGTCTCTATGGTTTCACTGCTTCATCAAAAATAATCTTACCACTACACTTCTACAATTTTATAGTGAAAGAAGCATTTATCAGTATTTGGCCAGAGCACAAAATCTGTCAAGATTTCTGGTGCTAGAAGGAATGGCAGAAGCAAGACCCTAGCAAAATATTCACGAGTGATTCCCATGCTCAGATCCAGTGGAGTTTTTCTTTACTCAATTTTCATTCTTTATAAGTACATGTCTGCATTGCATTACAATTACATTCGTTGTGGGGAGTTGGTACCCATATATAACAGATCTTAATTCTTATTTCATCTACCTTCCCCCCCAACTGTGCTCCCCGTTCTTTGATCCATTTCCTGTTTGAAAAATATCTCCAAACTTGTGATTATCTAGATTTTACTTTGCTTTTTATACCATAGGATTTTCATATAAGAGAAACAATGAGATATTTAATCTTCTGTGTCTAATTTATTTCACTTGGTGTTATGACCTCAAGGTGCATCCATTTTCCCTCAAATGACTCAAGTTTACCTTCTTTCTGGCAGGATAATACACCATTGTGTATAAATATCACATTTTCTTATCCATTTATCTGTTGTTGGTCATATGGGCTGTTTTCATTAGTTATTATAAACTGTGCTGCTATAAATACAGGTATGCATACATCACCATTATACAAGGTCTTTAAAATTTTCAGGAAGATACTGAAAATGGAGAAAGCTAGGTCAAATGGAATTTCTAGTTTTAATTTTGGGGGGAATCTCCATACTGATTTCCATAGTGGTTGTACTAATTTACATCCCTTTCTCCCACAACCTTGACAGAATCTGTTATTATTTGATTTCTTGATGATAGCCATTCTATCTAGAAGAAGAAATTGCAGTTTGCATTTTGCTAATGGCTAGTTATGCTGAACATGTTTTCATGTATCTATTGGCCCTTTGTACTTCTTTGGAAAAATGTCTAATCATTTCACTTGTCCATTTTTTTATTAAGTCTTTTCTTAGGGGAATCTAATTTTTAAAATTTCTTTCTATATTCCAGATTTCAAAAATCCCTTGGCTAATGAATATCTGCCTAATTATTCTCCCGTTCTGTAAATGTCATCTCCACTGTGTTGATTGCTTCTTTGCTGTGTATAAGTTTATAACTTGATAGTATTCTATTTATTGATTCTTAGTACAATTTCTTGGGCTGTTGAGGTTCCATCCAGAAAGTCCTGGTCTATAGCTATGTCTTTAAGAGTTTTACCTATATCATCTTCTACCAGATTAAATGTTTATATTTAATATTCAGATCTTTGATCCATTTCGACATTAATTTACTACACGGTGTGATATGTTGGTCTAGATTCTAATCTACCTGTGAATAGCTAATTTTCCCAGCACCATTTATTAAAGATGCTATCTTTTTTTCTATTGTATAACTTTGGTCTCTTTGTCAAAAATCACATGGATTAATGTGCCTGAAGCTGTATCTGCTGCCTTTTTTTGTTCCACAGATCTACATGTCTGCTTTTGTACTAGAACCGTACTGATTTGGGGGTTTTTTTTTTCCTCAATCACTACAGCTTCACTGCCAGGATTCTGATGCCTCCTACTTTGCTCTTGTTCCCCAGAATTGCTTTGGCTATTTTGAGTCTCTTATGTTTTTGTATGAATTTTTGGATTGTTTTCTCTAGATCTGTGAGGAATGCTGTTGGTATTTTGATTTGGATTACATTAAACCCATGTATCAGTTTCAGAAATATGACTATTTTGACTCTATTTGTTCTGCCTATCCAAGAACAAAGAATTTCTTTCCATCTTCTGTGACTTCTACAATCTCCTATTTCAGAGTACTGAAGAGTTTGTTATAGAGGTCTTTCACTTCTTTGCTTAAGTTCATTTCTAAATGTTTAGCTTAGATTGTTGTTTTACTGAATGGTAGTCTTTCTCAGTGAGTTCATTATTGGTGTACAGTAACCCTGTTTATTTTGGGTGTTAGTCTGATTGTGCTACATTGCTTAATTTGATTGTCAGTTCCACTAGACTTTTCGTAGAATTTTTGGGTCTTTTACATAGAGGATCGGGTTATCTGCAAATAATGACAATTTCACTTCTTTTTCTATACATATCTCTTTTATTTCTTTCCTTTACTGGATTGCTTCGGCTAATGTTTGAGAACTCTGCTAAACAGGAGTTGTTAACAGTGGACATCTTTGTTTTGTTCCTGATTGTAGAGCAGAAACTTTTAGCTTTTCCTCATTTAATATTATACTTACAGGAGTTTTGTCATTTTTATCAGATGAGGGAAAGTCCTTTTCTTCCTTTTTTCTTCAAGATTTTTATCATAAATGGATGTTAGATATTTGTCACATATTTTTGAGAAGACTGTGATTTTTTTGAAGAACTAGCTCTTTGGTTTATTAATTCTATAATTTTTAGTCTCCATTTCATTGATTTCTACTCATCTTTATATATAATTTCCTTTCCTGTCCTAGCTTTGTATTTAGATTGTTCTTGTTTTTCTAGGACCTCAAGATGTATCTTCAGGTTATTTATTTGGCTTTGTTCTGTTTTCTGATGTGAGCATTGATAGCTATAAACTTTCCTTTTAGATCAGCTTTCATTGTGTCTCATAAGTTCTGGTATGTTGTACTGGTGTTATTGTTTAATTCTAGGGATTCTCTTATTACTTTGTTGATTTCTTTTGTGACCCACTGATCACTCAAGAGTATATTAATTTCCATAAGTTTGTATAATTTCTGTTTTTTTACATTGAGCTCTAGTTTCATTGCACTATGATCTAATAATATGCAGAGTGTAATTTCAGTTCCTTTGTATTTATGTAAGCTTGCTTTATGGACTAACATGTGACCTAATTTGGAGATGTTCCGTGCAGTAATAAGACAAATGCATATTCCATGGTTGTTGAGTGGAACAATCTGTAGAAATCTACTGAGTCCATTTGTTTGAAGGTTTGGTTTAACTCATATTTCTTTGTTGATTTTTGTCAGTTTATCTATTTGTGACAGTGGGGTATTAAATTTCCCCGCTATAATTATTTTGACATTTACCTAGTCTTTCTATGTCCAGCAGTTTTTGTTTCATGAAGCTGGGTGCATTGTTGCCCCACATTTCTATGTTTATAACTGTTTACTCTTCCCATTGAACTGCTCCCTTAACCAATGTAAAGTGGTCTTTTTGCCTCCTGTAAACACTTTGGCCCTAAAGTTCACTTTTTCTGAAAGTAATATAACTACTCCTGCTTGTTTTAAGGCTCTTATTGTTTGAAATATTGCTTTGATTTTTTAGTCTCTGAATTTCTATTAGGATCATATGTGTCTATTGTATACAGACTCTCATGTTTTTTGATTGGAGAATTAAAACCCCTTATATTAAGAGTTATTACTGAAAGTATTGGCTTATTCCTGTCATTGCATTATTTTGCTGTTACTGATTCCCTTCCTTTCCCTTCTGCATATGCTCAACTTATCTTCCATATTTGTTCTATTGGACATTTTGACTTTCTTGGTTTTATTGTCTTTCTATGATATTCTTGAGGATTTTTTTGAATGCTGGGTTGGTGGTCATGAATTTCTTTAGGGGGTATTTATGATGGAAATATCTTATTTCTCCATTAATTTTGAAAGGTAATTTTTCAATAGGTATCAATCTGTGTTGGAAGATTTTTTGTTTTTGTTTTTGTTTTTTTCTTTAAAAACTTCATTCCAAGTTCTCTACGCCTTTAATGTTTGTGTCGAGAGTTGTGCTGTAATTCTAATGAGTTTTTCTTTATAAGTGATTTGTTAGTTTAAAAGCCTTTAAGATTCTGTCTTAGTGTTTGAATTCTGAGGTTTGGACTATGATATGTCATAGAGAGATTCTTTTCTCGTTGTGGCTATATGGTTGTATATGCCTTACTTATCTGTATGATAAAATTTTCCCCATATTTAGAAAATTTTATGCTGTTGTTTCTGTAGAAAGATATTTATGCTATCCAAAGCTCACTTCTGACTTTTCACTAGTTCAAATTACTCTTAGATTAGTGTTGTCAACTAGCAGCTATTGTAGCCATTTTTCATGTTCCCTTGCTGTTTTTAAGTGTCTGTCACTAAATGATCACTGAGACCAGTGCCCTGTCTTCTAGTTCTGACACTCTGTCCTCACACTTGAAGCTTTTGCTGTGCATATTTTCAATAGTATTTGTAATAAATTAAATGCTTTTGGTCAGCCAAGAACTCTGTTTACCCCACAGCAGGAGAAAATATTTTCCTAGGTGAAACATGTAGAACCAGACCTAAAAAGCATCAGTTCTTGCCTGAATTCTATCCAACAAATAATGAAGTAGGCTTCATTAGGGAATACAGTCACTGATATTATGTAAAATTTTTTGTCTCTATAACAAAAGATAGAACTTTAATTCTGTTATTATTTTGGCTGGACATACTTTCAGAGCAACAATGCAATCACATAATTCTTAGAAAAAAAGTCTTATTTAGCATTCTAGTAATCTCTGCAGAAGTTATCCTGCATACGTTTACTGAAAAAAATTAGATGTAAGGAATTAACCATTCGCACAGTGTGTGTTTTTTAATTATCTGAACTCTAGTCAAGAATACACCATGAGGACTGATTTATAATAGAAAATTAATCATTTTCCAGTGAGTTAGTCTACAAGGAAGGCCTAAAACAGATACAGGAAAAAATATTACTAGCAAGAATTCAAAAATCATGATTAGGGTGGGGTTTAATCGTTTTTCATGAACAAGGCATTTATCTTACTTAATATAAACATGTCTAGCAAACATAACTTTGTTAAAATAGAATAAACTTAACCATGTGACATTTTTATAAATTGCATTTTATCATGGCATAATGGTGTAATAGCCTTGATAGGAATCATTTCCAAAAAAAAAAAAAAAAAAAAAATTTAAAGGAGCTTGTTGAAGAGAAGTTAGTATCTTCAAATTTTACTTTTTAATGTACATAAGCTCTGATGAAAGGCTTATGTGGTAATCGTGTAGCAAAACTTATTTTTCTCATTAATTGCAAGATAATTAAAAGCATATAAAGTTTGTTCATTATAAATGCCATATACAGCAGCATAGTGAAATGCTAGTTGCTGAACATATTAAAACCCTTGTAACTTCTCTATGTGAGTCTTACTCCTTTAATAGTATGTCATCAACAAAGTGTGCTGACTCTTTATCTCTTGGCTAGCTGTCATTGTGACCACATAAGCAATACCACCATGAAAATGAAAGGTGGAAATTCCTTAATAATCTTTCCACTTTTCAGAAAGGATTATAATTTCGTTTGCTGAAGCTCTTGAGACTGTGTTAGCATTGACTGAAGGGAATGACTCATTTAATAACGGTGGAGATGATGCCAGTGGTGCCAAGAGATACATGTGAGTCTTCCTCCAGATGCTGCCACTTTTATGGAAGTGTCTGTCAGACGCCCCCAGCCTGTCGGAAACATACCTTATCAACTCAGTGACCAAACGCACTCGGTTTTGCTTTGTCCTCACACTGAGGCTGGTGCATTCTCTGTAACAGCTTCAAGTAAATATAAAACAAGGCAACCTAATACTTTACCCACAAGATCTTATGTCCTTTCCCGAAATGTGTCTCCTGTTTAAAGATGCCCATCTAAATGTGCTAAAAACAAGCCCTTCTCCCAGCACACTTCTCTCCTTACTATTTCTGAAGTCCCTGGTCTATGTCCAAGCTCTCATACTATATTTATGTCTTTATATTATTCTGTCTCCAAAGTTTTCTAATATGTTAATACTTATATAAAACAATAAGAGAAAAGAGCAACATAAAGATAGGTAAGTAATCTATTCATTCAAGTGAAAATATATATATATATATATAGAGAGAGAGAGAGACATAGACAGAGAGAGAGAGAGACAGACAGAGAGAAGACAGACAGACAGAGGGAGAGGGAGAGAGTTAGTTGACTCCTTAAATGTGGTTTCCAAAACTATCATGTGTTCAGTTTAAGTGACATAAGGCTTAGATTAAGTATGCTTTATGGATTAAGTATCTTGAGACATAGGTCTTTCACACAATGACTCATGAAAACTTTCTGCATTTTTAAAATGTAAATTTAAACATCATTGTTATATTCCATTAAAATCCAGCAAATATTTACTGAAAGACTATTACATAAAATTATAATTAAGAGTCAAAAAGTAAACAAAACATGTTTCCTTTCCCTCAAAAAAACATAAGCACAAATAATATAAAGACAACATGAGTGATACAGGCAAAGAATTCTGTTAATTTAAATGATGTTTTTATGACAAGTGACTTTGAGGAGGCTTCTAATAATGTGTTTGATTCCAAGAGTAATTGCAAGTGATTCAAATGGTAACAACATCTCATGGTTGAGAAGATGACATAAAACTCTACCTGTTTTACTTTAATAATTATATTTCTCCTTAAGAAAGGGACCTGTCAGTGAACTTCACACCCTAAACTCAGAACTATACCTACCTCAAAATAGGCACCCAATTAGGGTGTGCTGACTAAATTTAAATAAAGTGTAAAATATAAGCTATTATTGAAAATGGATAGCAGAAATTTCAAAAGAAACCCCTGAATGTGAGAAGGGAAATAGAGAATGTCATAAAAATTAAAGAAGAATCATATTATACTGGGGTTTTTTTTGGAATTTATTAATCATATGAAGTCACTGTCTTTTTCAAAATATTAAATTTGCCATGTGTGATAACTCATGCCTGTAGTCCCAGAACTTAGGGGCAGAGATGGGAGAATTGCCCTGAGTCTGAGGCTAGCATGGGCTACCTGGTGAGTTCAGGGCAGGCCTGAACTACAAAGCAGGACCCTATCTCAAAAACAATTTTTTAATTAAGTTTATAATTATAATTTGGACTTGAGAGAGAGAGATGAAAGTTGGGAGAAAATAAAGGCAGGAAAACCAACTAAAATATTATGTTAATTTATTTCCTAGCATGCAATTTACATAATGAATAATAAGCTTCAAATTAATAACAGCAGAGTACTATAGGAACAATAGCAGAACAATGATAAAAGACAAGAATTGTAGATAATATTTATCATCGATCCCTATGTCCAAGCACGAAGTTAAGATTTTGGTTAACTACAGTGCTGTATGAGATGACGTATTATTTGGCCCGATGGCCGAGAGGTCTGTACAGTCCTGCTGGGAACCCCCAGTGAAAAGCTGAGCCAAAAGCTCCATCCACACTGAACATAAATGAGTAGTTAGAGGCACCACTACCAGTAACTCTAAACTAGAATTCTGTGGGGGCAGTTCTTATCCTTTTGCAACTACTGGATTATAGAATGCTAGAATGGTTTGTAATTGTTGACCCATACAAGGCTGAAGTTCAATGTAAAAATTAACAGGAGAAGTACTCAAAAATAAATCTGTCTGAGTCTTTTATAGAACTAGTCAATGATTTGCAGCAATTAATTAAAGAGTGCTCCTTGTTGAAATAAAAACTGATAACACAGTCTTATTTATTACTGTTGCTATTATTCAAAGTGCTGGGGACTGAACCCAGCATAACAGCCACGTGCTCCAGCACCGAGCCACACCTCCAGCTCTTCGTTCTTTTTTTTTTTTAAATTGCACTGAGCATGTCAAGATTTATAAAGTGCTGAATGTAAGCAGTGAAAAGTGAAGCAGTGAGAAATGAAAACTAAATTAGTCTTAGTCTAACAGAAATCATGGTTATTGCAACGCACCAACATGAAAAAAGCAAGTCTCCTAGCATTGCCCAAGAATGGTGTTTCTGAGAAGGAGACTGCTATTAATTCCTAGAGGGCAAAGGCTTGAAAGATACGTAGAACCAGTAGAAAGGTTAAACGAAGAAACAAATAAATAAGAAGGTTAAAAAAATTATATATTCAGCTTTCGGGAAACAGATGAAAGTCCGTGGTGAGTTTCAAGAAGAGCGAACGGGCATGGCTGAATCGAGGGAGGTGGTAGAAGAGGAGACTGGAAGAGGAGACAGATTCACATGTTAAGATGGCCTTTGGATCACAGGGAATGGTTTGAAGTTGACCTCTTGAGCAAAAGGAACCCCAGCAAGGCGAGTCGTGACGTTGTTTGGCCAGGCTTCAGCAAGACTCCTCTACCAACAGTACAAATGAGAGAGATGGGAACGGTAAGCGAGGTGCATCTGTTTGAGTTCTTAAGGAAAAAAATGTCCATCCGCTCACTAGGAACCTCGCTTGAAGGAAGAGTCACAGAATTCTAAGAAATAAGAAAAATACTACTCTTTCTGGTAGCTCTCAAGACCATTAACTTGCTATTTCTCTTTTTATCTTTTCTCACTCTTTACATGAAAAAAAAAATTCAAAATATTCATTAAAAACACCCAAAAGTTGTCCCAGCCCAGCTTAAATTCTAAAGTTTTGACATTTATCACTCTAGGACACATAAACATCATCATCATTAAAAAAAAAAAAAAAATCCAGCCGAAACATGAACAAAAGACAGGCTACATATAAGTATGAAACCCAACGCATTTTTAATACTTAGTTTCCTGGATTATTAACTCCACTTGGAAGTTGAAACAGGGAGATGTGGGTTTATAAGACCCACCAAACACTTCCTCACTGTTTAACTGGAAGGAATTTGGAAGATGGAAGAGTGAAATATCTTGAATGATAAGGAGTAGATACTGAAAATTGATACTTTTTAGATACATGTGTGTGGCATAGCAAAAAATAAATTTAAGGTTAGAAAAAAGATGAAAATATGTAGCTGTGGGCTGGAGTCTTGGTTAATGCCCTGCAATGGCCCTTCCCTTCGCAATTCAGTACCCTGAACCTTGGCTAGAAACAAGGTCAAAGTCTCAGTCTGTGTCCATGGACTCTACATGTTTTCCTTGACTCTTCAGGGATAGTAGAACTAGAAAAATGCACGCTTTAAAATGAAGTATTGCAAAACCCCACCAGCTACATTTTCAGTATGTATGAGACATTCACTCTCAAGCCATCAAGTACAGTTAAGTATACATTGGCCAAATAGGACATTAATCTACGGAAATAAGAATGAGGCTAGACTACCGCTTAGAGCAGAACAATGTCTCTTCTTGCTGGGCATCCAAACACATTTACTGGTGTATTCATAAGTATTTCTTTATTTATCTACATCTGTAAGGCCTCATTTATTTTCTCATTATTCTCATGGAAACAGGTTGCTCTATTAACCTAGTCTCTTTGCTTACTAAACCGACACTTATTCTCCAAAAACACTGGATTATGTTCGCATATCTTCAGAAAGATAGAACAAAAGATCCTGGTCTGTTTTTGGTCAAGTTGCCACCACACTCACAGCAGGAAGGCATCTGTGTTATTTCAGGTGCTCGCCTCTATGGCCAAAGCTTTACTTCACACACACTACACCTTTAGTGGACCTAGGATTTATTCATTTCTTAGATGTTTTCTTTCCTTCCTCTAGGATGGTATAAATTCAGCTTTCAGCCACTTTAGCTATTAAATAAAATAAAATTATACAAACGTCAGAAATTAGTTACTTCTTGGCCACCTTGGGCATTTAGGGTAAGATTAAAAGTACTATTAAGAAAAAATCATGTGCCGATACTTGGTAGTCCAGCCATGTCAACAATTCTATCAAGTGTTCTAGCCATTAATTAAAGACGAGAGGAGACACAGCTCTTAGGCCGAATGAGGAAAATCTTTATGATCTCTCCACGCCCGTTTTCCATGAAGCAGTCCCAAAGTGCTGCACTAGAAAACTAAAGATCCACCCCAGATTATTATTTATATCTATCCCTGGTCAAATGCTAGAAATAAATTCACTCTAAGTACCTTTCTGTAGAACGAGGATGTTAAACTCCATTAGAAAGAGCCACAGAAACAGTTTTACAAATGCCATTTCTAATTAAATACTCAAAGGAATTTAAAAGAAATGTACTTTATCACAGCTAATGAGGGCTGAAGGATGGTTCTGAGATCCAAAGAATTAGGAGCTCTTTTATCTTGGTAGAGTTCAGCTCTTTTATCTTGCTTTCTGTGTTGTTTAAACACAATTCAGAAAGTAATGCATACTTCTCTTACAGTTTTTCTAGATAAGTAGACAAAGCTTACATCTACCAATACTATTTCATCACCTTTTCTGTCCCCACAACAAAACATGACCTCTTTTTCATTTATTTATACAGATTACTCTGAAGTTCTGTTTGTTCTAACAGTTTTTATAGAATCTGTAATATTTTAACACATGTCAATAATGTATATATATGGCTTACAATATCATTTTGGCTAAAATTTAAGGAACTTGTCATTTTTTCTTTTTAAATTTTACTTCACATTGCTTAGATTGTTTTGAAGAAAAATCAGTATCTCACATGATAGTTTTTTCTAAACTATTTGGAAGTGGAGCACAAAAGACTTTAATTATAAGGAACTGAAGTCTGTAATTTCTCAGAGGAAGGCCTTGGTGTTGTGGCACAAGGCCATGCCTCAAGGGATTTATATAGTTTTTGTTTTCCCCTTCTTGATAAACATTGCAGCACAAAAAGTTTTACTATGCAGATAGTCCTGGGTATTTTCTTGCACTTTACAGTAAAGCAGTTGGCTTTTTTGACCCTGCGGCCTACCAAAAAAATTCTTCCTCCAATGTGTTTTGCTTCCAAATATACACCAATCTGTACTTCACATCTTGATAAAAATTCCAAATGAAAGTGACAAAAAAGGAAAGAATAAAGTTTTTGTTTACTACTCCAAAAAGTTCGTTTATCGAAGCATCCAAAGCTTCTCAGATACTTGCTGTGTTATTCTCCCAGGAAGTTGGGCAAATATTGTCTAAAAGATAACAGATCATCAAACGTTCATGTCTACCATGGTAAAAGGAGGGGAGAAGAGCAGGAATTAAGAACTTAACCATTTGAATTTACTTTTTGTTCACGGTTGTACTTTGTCATACACTTTACTCGCATTATCCTCTTGACAATCCCCTGAGGCAGATCAACCAAGAAATTTAGGCTCATTCCCACTACAATGGTGAAAAGAAAAGTGTGAGACACGGTGATGTGTCTTAGTCACATGGAGAAACATGTGAGCACGGTTAGCATCTCTCATAAGTCGTGAGGCCTTGCTTCAGTGTCACTTGTCCTATGCTGCGGCACCTCAGAAGATAGGCTATCATCTGTGAAAAAAATAGCACTTCATTTTTTCAAATGCAAAGATCTCTCAAAATATTCATGGGGTTTATTCTCAAGATCTAGAACTTAAAAATTAATAAGCTAAATGGCTGCTGATACCCAGTGTAGTTTCCTCATAAAATGGATTAACAAGGTAGAACAAGGGAGCCCGGGCCAACCTCTTCCAGACACGGAAGGTTTTTGCAGGGTTTTGCTCTTAATTCTGAGGATAAAACTTTTCATTTCCAACATAAAAAACTTTTTAGAAAATGTGGAGAGGCCTTCATCTTGTCCATATTAATTTATGGCAAAGACACAATGCATCACATACAGAGCAGAAGGCCTGCATGGTAAAATACAACTTGCTTGATCATTTGGTTGTAACAGTCCCTCCCAGTTGTAAAAACTGTTTACATGACATTGAAACACATAAAATCTACTGTTAAAATGCCCTATCACAGAACAAATGAAGAATTAAGAAAAAAATGAGGATGTTGGTTTAGTTGGCCATTTTCTAATCTCAAAATAGGTCACTTCTACTTTTAAACTCTTCCATGAATATTTTGTCTTGTTGTGCCTTGATCAAGATTTTGGCTCTTCTCAGTCAGATAATTTTTACTAGAAATAAAAAAGGAATAAATATTTGATTTGAAGTGTTTTATACTTAAAGGCTAAACAGATTCAAATTTTCCATATTATTACATAAATTGTGTTACAGTGTCCTAACCTCAGGAGGTTTTGTGGGAGACTTAACTCCTTAAAACTGTACTAGAGTTTCTCTTTCAATATATTGTATTTAATTTGGCTGCTTGTTTCCAAGTTGTTCATTTCAGGTATTTAGTTAAATGCATCATAATGGTTAAGCATTTATAGAGCTCCATGTGTATCTTTTGAGTCTTTCTTTCATGAAGACTAATTAAGGACTTTTTAGGTTCAGAACATCATACTAAGCCTATGGGGTAGAAAACAATGAGACATAGATTTGTCCTCAAGGAACTTCTAGTTGTTCTAATGAAAATAGGAAGGAGAGAAGGAAAAGGAAACAAGACCTTTGAAGGAAGTGCAGATAAAGTGGCGGAGGTAGGAGTGGGGAACAGAAAACAATATGGCATGCTTCCTGGGCACCGTCTGTGGGGTTCTAGTGCACCAAGAATAAGTTCAATCATCAACATTTCCATCAACCCTGATAGAAAGAAAATACAATTTACTATAATATTATAAGTATATCCTTATAACTAACCATAAATGTACATTTAATGGGGTCATTACAGCTTCCTGAATTACAGCCGTGGTCCATTTATTGGGATAAAAATTCAGCTGCTGGTACAAGATCCAAAGTAATAAAGAATTAAACAAAAGAGATGTTTGTTGCCCACTCATATGAAAATAGAGACTGATAGTGCAGAGCCAGTGTGACTGTTCTACAATTACCAGAGACCTTGGTGCCTTTTTTTCTAATTCAAATCTTTATTGGTACATTAGGAATACACATCATCATCACATTCAACATTGAGAGTTTGTACCAGAATATGACATGACTTGATTCTCATTTTTCCCCTTCCCCCATACCCTGCAACCCTTCACTTCCTCTATACATAAGCTTTGTTTCCTTTTTTCTTTTACTATCACATTCTTTTTCCCCTCTTATTTACTCCTACACCCTCTTTTCTTTTAAATATTTTCTATTTCACAATATCAACTATATATACTAGAACTTATTTGTGTCTTTGTTTTCTCATACCAGAGAAAAGATAAAATATTTATACATCTGTGACCTATTTATTTCACTTATAAGGATGTCCTAAAGGTACATCCAGTTGAGTATGAAGCACTCAGTCTTATCATTTTTAATGTCAGAATAATACTCCATTCTATAAAAGAACCACCTCTTCTTTATCCAGTCTCCAGTTGATGGAAATTTTGGTTGTTTCCAAGATTTAGTCATCACAAACAGAGCTGCTATAAACATGGGTGTACATATGTCGCTGTAATATAAATCTTTTATTCTTTTGGGTATATACCTAGCAGAGGAATGGCCAGGTCAAATGGGACCTCCAATCCTAGCTTTTTTATGAATCTCCACTCTGATTTCCACAGAGGTTGTATAAGTCTACACTCCCACCAACAGTGGAGAATGGTTCCTTCTTCTGTGCAGCCTCACCAACATTTGTTGATGGCTAATTCTGAAATAGCAACCATTCTTTGTGGAGTGAGATGAAATCTTAGTGTTGTTTTTAAATGCATCTCTCAAATGACCAGTGATGTTGAGCATTTTTTCATATACTTCTTAGCTGCTCTTACTTCTTCCTCTGAAAATATCTGTTCATTTCAGATGCCCATTTTTGAATTGAGTCTTTAAATTTGGGTGGGCTGATTTTTTAAAGCTCCTTATATATTCTTGATAGTAGCCCTTTGTCTGAGGAACAGCTGATAAAGATTCTTTCCCACATTGTTGATTGCTTTAGCCCAGTGGTTCTAGCACCTGCCTTGGTGCCTTCCCCCCCCCCCTTTTCTTTTCTTTTTTGAGACAAGGTCTTGCTCTGCAGTCTGTGAACACCCTGTGTAATCCAGAATTGGTTTGGCTCATACTTAGAGTGATTGTCTTGCCTCAGCCTCCTGGATGCTGGTCATTGCTGGGGGGGGGGGGGTGTTTGTTTGTTTTTGTGATACTGGGGATCAAACTTGGGCCCTTGTGCTTCCAAAGTTTGTGCTCTACCCTTTGAGTTAAATCCCCAATTTGTTCTACCTTCCTCAACTCAAGACTCTGTGGTCAAGAAAGAAAACCATGCAAAAGAAAAAAAGAAAAGATGGGTAGGTGAAAGTAAAGAAGGGGAAGAAAAATTTTGGTAGTTAAAGAAAAAGGAAACAAAGCTTATGTATATAGTGTTGGGGTTGTAGGGAGGGCAGGGAAAAGGGGGAAATGAGAATTAAGATGTGTCATATACAGGTAAAAATTGTTCATGTTGAATGTGATCATAAGGTATGTATAAAATGTACCAATAAAGTGAATTTAAGAAAGAGCTTACTCCAAATCTGAATATGAGGTCTACCTTACACCTCGCAAGAAAAGGGAAGGAGTCTGAGAAGGGGGCTGTCTGTCCCTTTACTTTAAGACTGTGGCTTTTTAGAAGCTACACACATCTTATTCTATGACCCTCCTGGCTAGAATTTGGTCAAAAAGTAAGGGAAACTGAGAACTATAACTTTGGTCTGGCTAAAGTCATGTGCCCGGCTAAAATTTCTCTTAATAATGCAAGAAGGAGAGATCGGGTAGGTGAAAATAAGTAGCGCTCTTTGCCACAGGACCTAGCTATGCATAAGAAATGAATTCTTATTGCATGTTACTAGGGCTTTTGTTTTCAAGCATAGATTAGAATGCATCTTGGTTAATTTCAACAATGGAAGATTTCTCACCTTGTCAAGTGCTATTCATTTGCAGCTCAAAACTAACACCTTATGCTCAGCTACTCAGAGCCAAATATAATTAATTTGATTAAGCTTGTCACTGAAACATCCAGACAAATGGTTTGAAATGTGGCACCTTATCCCTTTGCCTTTTTCTCTTTAATTTGGTTTATTTACATTAAAAACGTAGGCCACGGATGGAGTTGCAGAAACTGATCCTTAAAACGGTTACCCTATATACCACATAACTGATAGCCAAATGCCGCCGAGAAAAAGATGAATTGCATTATGTAGACTGTTCTAGCCTGGATCACATTTAATAATTAATTATGGTGTAAAGTTCATGCCAGTTTGAGAGTCCCTATAAACATAACTGGCATGTCTGTTTATTTCGTGCTTCCAGGAGCTTTCTAGCTTTAGTTCAGAGCTGGGACTCATACCTGTGGCTTCTTGAGGACAGAAAGCCTGAATTTTCCCCAGTAGCCACTTCTAAGAAAATGATTTGCCGAGTAATTTTCTACTGTGGGGTGCTGGGGATTGAACTTCGAGCCTCATACATGCTCAGCAGTTGCTTGGCTGCCTTGTTTGCAGTAAATTAGTAAGCTCCCAGCTCAGTAATATCATCATATACTTATATACAGCAGGCAACATACAACCTGACTTTTGAAAACAAAATTCTATTTGAGTCATTGGCTAAATATACTCCACAGTGAAACCTGATGAATTCTCTGTAGATGGTATGACTCATCTGTAGAGCAAAATGAAATCATATAAGTATACCTGATTGACCTGGGCCATGATGCTTAGAGTTGGTTGCTCCTATAGTGATGGACTCTAAATATAGCAGAGAGTATAGAGACATTATCCAAATACCTGCCTCTGTCAATTTGGCAATAAGGAAACAGAAATCTATAAAAGTAGAAAGAAGTCTAAAAACATCCTCCCAGTCAGTCTTCAGACTCCCAAATCCCAGTGAAATGCTTCACTCTCAAGGCCAAGTAAGACTTTCAAGTAGATCAGGCTGGAGACTAAAGTTAAACCCATGTCTCTCTCCACGCACTAAACAAAAATCAAAAATGGATTAAAAATTGAAATATTAAAACAGAAACACTAAATCTGCAGGAAAAAAAGAATAAGTAGAATTCTTGAAGACATAGGCAAAGACTTTATGAACAAAACTTCAATCATATGAGGAATATTATAAGGACTGGGATCTCATCTTGTTAAAAAGCTTTGGCACAGCAAACAAAATCACCAACAGAGCAAAGACATAACCAACAGAGTGGGAAAAAAATTTTGCTTCTGTTTCTCAGACAATATCTAGAATATATAGAGACCATACTTTTAAGTGAAATGAATTCAACACATCTGTAAATATCACAGTTTTTCTAGTGTAAGACATGGAAGTGTAAAAAGGGAGCAAAGTGTATAGTAGGTAATGTGAATAAGACGAAAAGGTTCAAATCAGAAGGGACACTGGGGAAGAGAGAGGGGGAGAGGAAGATGGAGAACAGGAAATAAATGAGAAAAGAAATAGAGACTTTTAAGTGGTATAAAACCATTTGTCCTGTGCATAGCACATGCCCCATAAGTACCCAGCTTAGGGCACAGAGCACATGTACAGCAGATGCATGCTCTGTCCCTGAGATGAGGTAGGAATCTACAAGGAGCAAGACTTGAGATTTAGGAAAACCTTTGCAGTCATTATTTCATTCCATTCTGCCACAGGTCCTGTTCCATTTGTAATTATGGAAATTGAAGCATAAAGCATTCCAAGTCAGGCAGCTAGTAAGTAATAGAGATAGGAAATCTCTGTTACAACCCATGTTGTCACTTTTAATCCCTACACTATCTTGGCTATCACAGGGAAAGAATTGTGCATGTTATAATAATACATAGAGGAGGCAGCGTGACATAATGAAGTGAGCCCTGCTATTGGGGCCAGAAGGATCCTATCTCTTCCTATTTTAGCTCAGTCTGGAGATTGACCTGTGCACATTCTACAGTTTGTGGCTCTTTATCTCCTTGCACCATTATGAAGCTTACAGTATTTTGAACCTTAAGTCACCCATCCTACCTGTACGTAATACTGTTGTTGAGAAACTATGTAATTTAATTTGTTTAAATATATAAGATGGGTTGGATGTTGAGTTACTACAGGAGGATCCTGGCCTTGTTCAGGTAACACTTTGTGTAATTCTGCTGAAAGAGATATTAATGGCTCTCCTAGTCACTCCTTTTAGTGCAAAACAGTAGGTTTCTGATATTGTACAGTAAATAACAGAAAAAAATGTTAAGCAATCATTCTTTTTTTTTTCTTTTGGTGTTTTGACAGTGGGCTTGTTATGCCTTTAATCAAAGGAAAACACAAACCCGTCCTCTCCTAGCAACTCACCAAAGATTACTCCCAGGGAAAATTTAAGTAGCTGAGTGTGAGTACATATAACTTCTAAGGTGCACCTGCAAAGCTGCTACCCTTGGTCTGTCACTGTTTTGAGTAACATGAAAAATACAGCAAACTTGTTTTTATACTATTACAGAAAGAAAAGAAAATAAATTTGTCTGAAGAATGGACAGTTTGATATGAAAGAGACTAAAGTCTTATCATTTTTGTTAAAAATTTGTAATTATTTATTTAATTTTATTTAAATATCACTTGTAGTCTAAATCATGTGGTGCCCACTCGCTGTTTCCCTCTGACACTGCCTGCTCCCCACCTCTTTCAGATGAAGGGACATCTGTCACATGGCGCGGGCTCGCTCCCCCTGATGTGTTCTCCCATGGGCTTCTTATCTGCCCCCACAGTCTGATGTGCTGGGGAGACCAGTCAATCAAAGGCAGCTCCTGCTCAGGCCCAGGAAGCTGCTGCTCTTGGAGCCTTGTTACACCAAATGAAGGTGCGATCAACACTTATTTTACGCAGCCATCTGTGCAATCTGGCTGGAGAATAACACAGCTTTTCAAACAAAGATTTAGTCTAGTCCTTTAAAAGGAGAAAACCCAACCAAGGAATTCATTTGAATGAACAAAAAAGACAAGGGAGGGACCCGTGTTTGAAATGATTTAACCACTGCTCATACAGTCAGCACCAAGGAAACATTCACTTTTTAACATTTTGGCACAGTGTACCAGGGCCACTCCTGAGTCCCTCGGCAACCCCAGGGCTTGGCACCTTTGTCCTCCTTATTGCTTGCTAAAGAGGAAAGTCAAGCAGGTGCAGGGAGAAGCTAAGTGAAATTCTGAAGAAACCCATCGACACAGAGCAGATGGACTTTCACAGACTGGGACTGGCCCTAACGCCGGGCCTGGCCCAGCAGAAGCAGCGTGTATAACTCTCGTTTCTCTCCAGAAACTAAAAACGGCAGGGAACTCTGTATTTCTTGAGATAGCTTGTCATCAGGATCATAGGCATTTATTCTGAATACTTTTTCTATGAAATTCTCTGATGGTAGAGAAAGTGTGTTTATTTCTGTTTATTGTGAAGAAGAAAGTTGCTTTCTTACTGCCTGGTCTGGTATAAACAAAGCGATCCTCATTGTGAGCATTTAGTATTTCCTTTTTTAAATAATCTCTGTCTTTAAGCCATCTATTGTCAAAGGAAGGGAACATTAATGAGACTGTCACTTGTGACTGTTCCTAAAGGATTTAGATTTAGCCCACATTTTTGGTTAGTAAAATTTCAAATCATGGAGCTTCAGAAATTTTCTATTCACTATAAAAATTAATTTTCATACTATTTTTAATAAAATATTTTTAAATGGAATGGAATATCTTTTAATCTGGTAAGCTAGACCCTAAAGAATCAGAGAGTTAATTTTATCGGTGCTTTTTCTGATTTTAAACTTCAAGGTACTTTTTTCTTCAGCCTCCATTAACTCAGGCTAAAATAATTTTTTTGTTAGGCTGAAAAGTTTCTTTATGCTATTTTATATATGTTGCACTGGACTTGTTTACATTTTTCCCCAATTTTATCAACTCTTTCTTGGAATGCAAGAGTATTTCTAAAAAAAAAAAAAAAGCTACAAAGTACTGAACAGTTAATTAATGTTAATATAGAAAGACTTTTGTGAGGCTGTTCCTTCTTTGTCTAAGCTCATCTTAGGCCTGTTAGGCAAAAATAAATATTAGTCATGTCTGCTTTCATTCTCAAAATTTAATTTTAAACAAACTAAAAGGTTATGATAGTTATAGAGTTAATGATTAAATAAATATTGTCTTCTTTGCATACAAAATAACATACATGTATTAGAAAATCTTGATATATCCTAAAACTTACAATGAAAAACATCACTGTAGTTTTTTAAAGCAAAATTATTTATAATCCCTTAACTTAGAGCCCTATCATACAATTTTGTCTTTTCATAGAATCATGTATTCTAAAAATGCTTCACTGACACTTTAAAATGATTAGGGATATTCAGATAGATGATGTTATTTATTTGTTTTTGTAAAACGTGTTTCTGCACAAATTTCCAATTATAGGCTCTATGTGCTCAGGAGGCTAAAGATCTAAAAGAAATTTTAAATAAAGATAGCTAAACATTATACCTGTACAGTCATTTTATTCTTCTCTCTGAGAACTGCATAGGGCATTCGTAAAATTCAAATCAAATCTTGGCATACACCTAGTTGAAGCCAGAGAGCCAACTGGTTGGGCCCCAGCTGCAAGTTTTGAAGTTCACTGCAAGGAACTGTTCTAAAATGTCCTAAACTCCAGCTTTCTAGTTTTTCCATCATTTGAAAAATAATATAGAAAACATGTTCAAATGAAAACATGCTATTTTGACAAGACTGACACTTTATCATTCATGTTTTAACAAAACCTGTGGAAATCAAATGTAAGACATGAGAAAATAAGCTGTATATGTAATTAAATAATGAGGGCAATCTCTAAGATAGTTGTGTGTTCATTGTACTCCGGGACAAGTGAGAGTGATATTTTTCCCACTTATAGAATTCAAAATGAAGATCGCGAGCAGTAGTGGTACTTGAAACTCCTCTGAATTACTCCTGTTTTGTTTAGAATCAGAGTCCATGATCAGAGAACACAATTAGATCGGGATGTTTGTTTAGCTTCATCTCAGTAAATGATGGCAGGTAATTGTGTTCAGTGTGCACAAGAGGCCAAGTCGGCTCATGTAAGGCTCCAGTGAAATGACAGTGAGGAAACTAAAATAATTCTCCCATTTCTATTGGCCAAACTGTGAGGCACTGACATGTCCCACTCCTTTCTCTGCAATCGTGTTTATCAGGCAGTATTTCCACAGTTACTGAAGTGGTGAAGTTGACTGTCTCTTTGCACTTCCTAAAAGAAAGAGAAATCTTGATTTTAGCAGTATGTAATGCTCATCCCTACCCCTGACTACCCCATGAAGAGACATGGTGCCAGTATGTGGGCTGACCCTGCGGGTTCCACCCTGTGACTTAATTTCCTATCTCTGAATCACATTCTCTTGATGAAAATTCCTGCTTTTATGGCGGGGAAAAACAACACTAAAAGATGAGAAGTGGTAAAGGTTTTCGGCAGAATAAGATCCTGAAGAATAAGGGCATGTGATTTGAGGGTGGTGAGGAAAGGCCTCTCTCATGAGATAACACATGAGCATTAAACGGGAGAACTAAAGGCCAAGCCAGGCTGTGTGTAGAGAGTGTTCTGGGAAGGCCAAAGGCTGCTTTGGCATGTGCAGTGCAGTGGACCAGGGGCCTGAGCAATGGCCACAGAATAGAGAGCGGTAACCATGAGCACACGGTAAGGATTGGACACGGGACTCATGGAAAGTTTTGAACCGAAGTTCCGGGATCATTTTGAGCTGTTAAGAGCATTCATTCACTCTGAATACTTTGAGGATAGTCAATGGAGATGACATGAGCACAAGAGACCAAGTGTAAGGTCACTGACATAGTCAAGGTGTAGAAGAAGGTGCAGGTGGGCCCACAGGTAACAGGACATGTTTGACTTTTGAACATATTTTGGTCAGAATAGGATTTACTTATAAATAAGGATGCTGAGAGGGACTGTGAGTAGAACAGGATGTCAGCACACTGGGGCTGAGAGTGGTGCTGCTATTTATAGAGATGGGGTGTGGCCCAAGAGGGCTGCATGATGCCCATATTGGCCATGTGGTGGAAGTGGGAGTGTAAATAAGCAGTTCATCTGCCAAGGCTGGGATGCCAAGAAGAGGTTAGGGCTCGCATAGGCAATTTAAGAATCTTCAAATAGCTGTAATTTAGGTTAAAAGAGCCTTTTTCAAACCAATTCATTTCTTTTTCTGTGATTACCTGACTATGATTCCCTAACCCCAACATGTGTTGAGAATTTTGATTGGGAGAAATATACAGCAGATTGTAAGGGGACAAAAACACTGCAGAAAAAGATGAGAAAAGAAAATACATAAACACCAAGATGCTCCACTTGCTCCAAAATATTGGGACCTGTCCAGGCTTCAGAGTTCACTTGAGTGATGCAAGAGAGCCAGGTTCTACTTAAATAGAAATGGGATCTATAAATTTTGGCAAATTTCTCTCATTGAGAACTTGAGAAATAAAATATCTGTACTAAAGAATTGTTCAGGTATGTTATCCAGTCACTATCTTCTTTAATTGCAAAAAACACTAAATCGGTTATAAAGTGACTCCAAAAGTCTTATCATCAGGATTCTCGCTATCCTCTGGGTGTCTTCACTCGCAGTTTACCAACAGCTTTGGCTCAGTGCTTGTGAAGACACACAGGTGCTCATGTGAGACACTGCCAGGCAGCCCGCTCTCCCTGCATCTCACTGGCCATATCCCACTCTGCTCCATGTTGTGTGGGCAGCAGACAAGCGTGTGCTCACACTCAGCATTAGTAGCAGCACTGACATATGGCTCAGGCTCTGTGGCTGGTAAGATACAGCTTCTGCACCACGGCAGCCATGTCTCTCATGCAGGGAGCAAAGACAAACACGGAGTCCACATTAGTGCCAGAGTCTAACGCACTGTGCAAGGAAGAAGGACTTCAGCAGTAACTACAGGCAAAAACATAATCCATTTTGAAAACTCAGACCTAATATAAAACGTAAAAAGCAGACACATTTGACAAGAGAACAACCCCCTCTTGTCTGTTTTTGGAGTCATAACAGTATCAAGTTTGAACACTCTACATGTTGAATCTGTTTGAAGCCTTCATGCCTTTGGCCACCATCAATCACGCTGTTATTTTATGTACCAACAAGATAGCCAAGCCAACAGTCCTCAAGATGCAGGCGCATCCTATACCTTACACTGCAGTTCTAGGGCTTCTGAGGTGAGTTGTTAAGTGAAAACAAAAGTAAAATATACCAATGGTCTTCAATGTTGAGTAAGGAGTTACAGATGTAAGACTCCACAGAGTGTAGAGGTTTAGCCTGCTCATTTTGGCTTAAAATTTTACATGACTTGGTCTCTACTCTTAGGGGACTAATACTGCAGCTAGAAAGTTTATGCATATACAGGGTTAAGGACAGGGAAGCAACACCAGAAATACTCTGCACATCTGCTCCATTACTGAGTGAGTGGTGCATGTGGTAACCCTAAAGCATTACTGGCACAGACGACCCAGCAAAGGGTAGGACGTGTAAGGGGTAGAACTCAACTTTGAGAAGCAGTAAGATTTTGAGGGGATCAAATGGATTAAAGCGAATAGGAAGGTTTGTGTTTGAGAGACAGCACTTCGATTTTTCTGCTTTATCATAGGATATATTCATTTAAGCAGTGGACTGGAGAAGGGTGTGTGTGTGTGTGTGTGTGTGTGTGTGTGTGTGTGATATAATTTACATGCTCTTTTCATTACATTTTTAAAATAACAGAGGTGCACTTGGGAATAACAAAATGCATTGTGAACACTTGACAAATTGGAGAAAAAGTCATCAATAATGTTTTTTCTACGCTCATTCAAAAGAGAAGTCTTTCTTCTCCCCTGCTATTTCATTCCATCAAAACTTAAGATACTTCATTGTAAATCTAGTTTCCTTTTACTGAAATACAAAAATGTTTAAGGGCTATTTCACAGAAGCTGAGCTGAAACTTTCAATAAAAGAGAAGGGATTGGAATTTGAACAAAATCATCTCTGGCTTCTATTTTAGATGTCATTATATATTGAAAATCTGTATAGAGAACAAGAGAAAAGAGATAGATTCATGCACACATACAGATTAATGTAGATAAAGCTAAACTTTGGAGATTCAGAAATAATATCCCAATTTAGACATTAACAGAGAGTGCACTATAAAAGCAAGGCTAAAGATATGATTAAACTGTCTTAAAAACATTGTTTGTTCCTTGGAAATATGCTCAATATTAATATGCTAATATTGTGGGGCCTTTTTCCCTTGGCCTGGAAGAGCTTTAAAATCCACCCCCCCCTTTCCTTTTCTTTATTAACAGACTAGGAAAACAATGGGAAGGGAGAGAAATGGAAGCAGGCAAGTGGGAGAATGGAAAGAATTGATGAGAGAATTTCAGGAAAGCTGAAAATAGCTCACCAGCCTTACGCCAAATGTATATGAAGTAATTTATTTTTTAGAAGATTTGTTCAGCTGAGTGAAATGATTTCATTTTTAAGTGTTCCTGTGATTATAACCAAAATATGACTCATTCATCTGATGGCTCATTCTTCCTCTTGGGGTGAAGCATTCAGAATTAGGATAAAAATAAATAGTGGAGCCATGCAGGGTGGTTCTGATAATGATGCTTCTCGTTGTGAAGTAAACAAATGGGCCATGTGCTTCCTTTCTTTGTGCTTCACATATATCCATGACAGCTTGTATCCATGACGCGGTAGGTGGACCGTTGTATTTTACAATGAGTTATTGCAGAGTCATACATACATATAAACTTGAGGAAAGTCATGCTTTATAGGTGCGCCACAGTTTTGTACACTTCTGCAGTTGCTGCTTCACTGTTCTGAGGTCTTTGCTCATGATTCAGAAGCTTCCACTTCTCTGGAGGACAAAAAATCTACATTACCTGGCTCTGAAACTCATCTGACTTTGGCCATCCAGAGAGCAAAATAAACACAGAAGTTTACATAGAACTTGTTTTCAGGATAGTTCTGAGACTCTTGAGTATGTTCAGTATTTCTTACCCAGCCTTGATTATCCCAAATTAAGACAGATTTTGATGAGCTATCAGTTTGCATGGTGTAAGCTGCTAAAAAGC
The DNA here is from genome assembly GCA_004026965.1 of Petromus typicus. Taxonomy (NCBI): domain Eukaryota; kingdom Metazoa; phylum Chordata; class Mammalia; order Rodentia; family Petromuridae; genus Petromus; species Petromus typicus. The sequence goes on from PVIR01011511.1 coordinate 34,583, forward strand.
TTCAGAGTCTTAGTTCAAATAAGTACATTGGAGAAGAGTTTTGAAAAACTCTGAGGCCACATTGCTCATGTTCTGAAGCTTGATTTGGCTACTTTGTAGCTGTGTGAACATGAGCACCTTCTCTGTTTTAGTTTTGCTCCACAATGAAAGATGACAATCATATTTACCTCACTTGATAATTATGAGGCCCAAGTGCATTAATATATGAATAAATAATCATAGAACACTTTTAGTACCTAAAATGGACATTTGTAAGGTAAAAGTTGTTATAATCATTTGAATTCTGTGGCAAGCAGTTAATAAGCAAAGAAACATGTACATAAATATTCATGGAAGCACTATAAAAAATGGCGAAAAAAATTCAGAACCCAAGTTCCCCTACACAGGAAAGGAGATGTATAAAATTAAAGCATAATGCAGAAAGTGAAATTAATGCACTATGGAAATAACCAACAATATAAATGAATCTTAGAATATGACTCTATGCAGCATAATGATGTCATTATGAAGATTAAAACAACGAATCTAACTACAGGTTCAGAAGCTGTAGATGCATTGAAACTATATAAAAAGGAAAGCAAAAGAATGATATATGTAACACCCAGAACTTAGCCATTCCCATGCTGAAGAAAGGAATAGTCTAATGGTAGAGGGCACCCAGCTAGTGTCAAGTTCTCATCAAGTTCTCTTTCAGTTTTTCTTTTTCTTTTTCTGTTTTTCTCTTTTAGTCCAGATGGTGGATGGATAACATTGTGATAGAAGAAAAAGAGGGAGCATGGAAGGGAGGGGTTCATGGCCCTGTTATAATGCTTCATCCTGCACAAGGGAGTATAATTTATCTTGTGCTATACCCTTGAGAACACCTCCTTAAGTAACAGCAATCACTACACATTGTTGTGATCAGTTCCACTTATATCATATTACAAGCACCTAAAAGCTAGAAGAGTCAAGGAACTACTTGTTTTTAACCTAATTTTAGTTGGGACATGAATTGGTAAGAGAGATATAAATGATTCGGGTGCTGAAAATAAGTAGTGTTATTACTTTACTCCTTTGGGCAAAATGAAATCATAGTTCACATTTGAGTTAGGCTTTAGCAGTAAAGACACTTGCGTAAACATAACAAGCCCAGAATTTTTGTAACTACTGTTAGTACTGAGGAATACCAAATGGTTTTTGGCAATATTCAAAAACTTTACACATATCCAGCCCTTTTTTGATATTTTATTTTGAGATAGGGTCTTGCTAATCTGCTAAAATGTCTGCACTGGGCTCCACTTTGTGACCTTTTTGTCTCAACCTCCTAGAGTGCCGGGTTTACAGGCAAGTATTACCATACCCAGTTTACCTTCTTACATTCTGTGTTTAATTTAAAACAAAGCTATCCTTCCAAATGCCAAAATGTCAGGTCAACCAACCCCAGCATCCAGCAGTTCTGAATCAACCAGAGACCCCATGAGTGTCATAGGCCAGAAAAGGCTGTAGATAGTGAGGGACACAGTCACATCCACAGTGTCCAGAGAGAACCCAGAAACAAAGGCAACAGACACCACAGTGAGAGCCAGTGGATGGAACTGAATGTGCAGACAGGGAAATCTCCAAGCTTCCTGCTTCTCTTCCCCTGATAATCTACTTTGCAGTGACAATTATTCCATCATTTCTATAAACAAGAACATCTTCATTCTATAATAATTTATTGAGTATTACATATTAAATTTTGTCAGAGGCTGAAAATACAGCACTGAAAAGAACTGAGAAAGAGCCCTACAGTTTGTACCTGTAGCATATATAAATATTCAACCATACCTATCTCACATAATGAACATATCAAGTACATATTGAAATAATCACTTTTGGTGAATGTATCCCTAAATGCTTTCACTGAAGGAGAGAATTAAACAAAGATCATACTGTTTTCTTTGAGTCCTTAGTAGCTGCCATTGTCATATCCATACCAAAAAGATAAATGAATCTCCAGTCTAGCAGCATTTCAAATAATTGGGAAAAAAACATAGCTTTGTATGTTTGTGTTTGTGCATCTATGTTCATGCATTTGTGCATCATGTGAATGATGTCTTTTCTCCAGCTGTGATGTGCCATGCTTCCTCCTATCTGTGTGCCAATGAAGATCATCTCTTTAGTGATCATTGCTGTCAAGGAACACAAAGCAGCAGTACTGGTCTCTGTGTTACTGATGCTCAACCGGCATCTGACCTATGGCAGACTAGGATTGCTTGTCCTCATTCTCAAGTCTCTTGTTCAAATGAGCATCAGGGCTGAGGTCAGCATGTAATGCTCTTTCCAGAGCAAAATGCATCTTGTTTGATTTTTGACAATATATAGAGTTCAGAAAGCAGGCATTGTCAAGGGCAAACCCCACATACTGACTTACACCATGCCCAAAATATAATTGCCTGTTGAAATGCGTGAACAGTAAACACCACAATGAAGGGATTGTGCCATTCTATAAGGTGCAGCGTGGTGAAAATAGGAATGAGGTTTGGAAAGAGGGGAATGTCATGATCCCAGCCCAAAATAGGAATACATGTGATTTACATTTTTAATTACATCAGGTAGTACCATTTTAGAAATGGTACTATGGTACTCTTTGATAATGGTACTCTTTGATAATATTGAAAACTTGGTTGTTAAACAAAATCCTAATACAAACAATTACCCAAAGAAATGTTTTTAAAACATAAACTGCTTATAAATAGATGCACATACTGATCATTTTTATATAGTCATTAAGACTCTGATGGATCCAAATTTTTTGATGTTATTTTCTGGTCCTAGAGTTAATCTGTAATTTTGAAAAAAATAAATGTTTCTTCACTAACATTCCATAATTCATGATATTTTAATTCAGATCATCTTTCCTAAACATTTTAAGTAAATAATACACATATTAATAGCCAAATAGATTGTCATTACTATGTGACATATATTCTAATTCAAACTTTTCTAAAGACAATAAACATTGACATTTTTTAAGTCATGATTCAAATTTTTGCCTATAACCAAGTGCAGATAAGCAGTTATCCAACATGAAAAATAACTTGAAATATCATCGTGTTCCCCGGGCTGTGGTAATTTATCGAATGATCATAAAATTGGTTCAGCCTGTAAGAGCATGTGATGACAATACTGGTTTGAAGTACAATGGGCTTTGCTTCCACAGCTGTGTTTCCTCAGATCAATAGAATCTACTCTTGAAAGCATGACCTACTGCAAAAGAATTGATCATTTGGAATAATGAACTATATTTATGCTGTACTAGTTCTGAAGTTCTTTTCTACTATAAACTCTAACAGAAAACCAAAAAAACAGTAATTTCATTACCCCTAATGTCTGTATCATCACTCCTGATGAGAAAAATAAAAACTTTTAAAAGATGATGAGAATTTATAAACTGACGGTTTGGAAATTTTCTGTGGGTACAGATTTACAATGTGGATATTATCTCAGGCTCTGAGAATCTCAGTGGGAAGACTGGATACAATACAAAAAGACTCGTTAGATATAGATGATCTCTGTATCTTATTTCCGGAGTGAAGTAAGTGAACAAGGCAGCTCAAAGTACAACTGGGGATGCTGACTTCAACTTGGGTGGACACAGCTTGGGGCTGCAAGAGAAATGAATCTTTACCATCATCTCCCTCCTGTATTTCATCACGTGAGTCAGTCAATAACACTGCCTCCCACCCAGATTCAGTTTTTTGTATGTATACAAATCATGATACGAAGCATAATTATTTCCACATAAACGATCAGTAGATATCTCTGACTAATGTACATTTTCTGATTTAGGATACTTTCAGATTATAGAATTACTTAAAACAAGTTTTTCTTCATAAAAAGAAAAACTAAAAGATAAAAACTCAGTCCCATAGTAATGAAGTGGTTGTCCCAGCACACATTCACTACCTTAATGGGCGGACAACAAAAGCTCTAACATAATCATAACAGCCTGTGCCTTAAAATTCCTACAAGCTGGGTGTTTGGATCTAGACTCTGACTCTCACTAGCAGCTGGTGTGTGCATACGTGTGTTTCAAAGTAACCCTTCCGATAAGAAAGTTGCTTGCTTTTTGAATCAATCATATCTTTCCTCCCAATATAGAAAGAAAAATTTCTTACCCTTGAACTCTAACATGAGAAAAGCAGAAGCCAACATTCCAATAATAATAATTAATATCAGAAATCTTCTATGAAGAATAATAAGTGATCATTCTCTTCAAACACACCAACCTGGGATTAATATAAACACTGTTTCTGGGTTTCATTACCAAACATACCAAATAAACAAAAAAATGCTTCTGCTTTCACTTAAAAAGAAGAAATGATAATAAATTCCATGAGTGTCAGATCTGGCCATGGGGTTGCTGGGAAGGTACAGCCTCCCCTATGAACCTGCAGAAGCACCTCTGAATGCTGAGCTCGATCCTTGGGAGGAAGGAGACCAGTGGTGTATGTAGATAATCCCTGACACTATGCCTGAATGGAAGCCTAGACTGGAGGTGAGACCAGAGGAGGTAATGTCCTTCTGAAGCTGGGATCTCCAGAAAGAGCTTTTGTGCATCTCTAAGAGCTAGGAAAGTACACAAAACTGAGAGTTGATAATATGTTCCTGTAGATATAAGGGGAGAGACCTCTGATAAGGATCAACTCAAAGATTTGGCTTTGCATGGCTTTCTTAACAATCTCCTTTCCCAACCATTTCTCGATATGATCACCATGTCAAGTAAGTAAGGGTGTTATAAGATGCCAAAAACTTCATCCCAGTAAGGTGCCCTGTTATATAATGTATAATTTAAGTATGAATTTTTATGTTGTTTTTCTTGTCTATTTTTATCAGATTGAGGGGAGTGAAAGTTTTAGCTTTAAATAGTGGCAGGGGATGAAGGACTATATTAGGTATAAAGTATGAAGAATGCTGGGAACATAGGAGCTGGATAACTAGAAGTGACGTCATTTGAGTTGACATTTGGTGAACAAAAGGGCAGTAGAAATGGAGTCCCAATTTGTTGTACTACTCAAGGGCCTCAACACATTGAGTTCTAGTAGAGACCTGTTACATTCTTTTTGACATGAGTTGTAAACAAGACTATTAAAAACTGAGCACTGAGCAACAAACTCATTTGATGTCCCGTTTCTTAAATTCAGGTACATTTTTAAGGGTGAGTTGAGGTTTCTAGTTGCTGTTGTTTCCCAAGCCATTTCTTGTCAACTCGAAGCACAGATGGAAGTTGAGAGCTATAACCCCATGTGATGAGTTTTCTGAAGAACAATATCTGAATACCTGTCAATCATTTTTCTTATTGCTGTTCGTACTGTTCTCACTGCTTATCATAGTGTTGCTGCCAAACAATCTCATGGTCTCTCCAGTTCTCCTTCGACATCTGATCACAGCCTCCAAAACCTGGGTAGACTCAGATCCTTGACAATGTAACAAATAAATAAATAAACACAGGAGACGTTTGTAAAGTGAACCAACTGGGCTTATCTATGCTCATCAAAGCAGGATCATAATTTTTCTTGGTTTATATGGCCATTCTTCACATATATGTTGACTTAGCTGTGCAATTTTTAAACAACTATATTACTCTGAGTCTACAGTGTACTAGGGCCTCAAGATTTAGTTCATATAAGTTTCTAAAAAGTCAATCTCTTCATGGCATTTGCCTTAGCCAAGTGGCAGGATTTCACATTTACCACTGCCAAAGCTGAATGCACTCAGTACCATTTGTTTTTCTATGTGTTTTTCTTCTCTCTTGTATCTGCCTCCTGTAGAAACAAGAAACCTGCTGCATGCCATTTTATTTTTCCCTAAAACAAGAATAGCAGATTCATGCTGGAAAATGAAACTCTCGTGCATGATTTTTCGTTCACCTGTTATTCCACCTGACACTTTTACATTTACTACATAAGGGAATTTTGCCAAATTCCTTGCTGAAACCTAGTGAACCAGTTCTTGCTCTCTGAAAGAATAATAGTGTCTTGCTGATAACTAAAAATATTGTATTTCTGATATCAGAAGCAAATATCAGTGCAAACTGAGGATGTTTATCCAACATCAGCTGTTCAACACAAATATCAAGAGATTCAAAATTTAATAAATTCAACATTTCTTCAAAGGCAGTATTTTCCCCTACTAGCCAATTATTTTCTTTGTTAGAATTTCTAGTTCCATTAAGTTGTGTATGAAGTGATTTAAGATACAGTTTCAGTCTGGATAAACACTGTAAGATATCTAAGTTTAAAATTTAGAGTAAAAGACCAAATTGGAGCAAATTTTGGCTATACTTCTGCCTAAAATTCAAATTCTACATAGTGAGGGAGGTTTCACCATTACATGTGTGAGATACATATAAACACATTTATGATAATATTGGCAATAACAATAAACTGTGGCACTGCTAAGCTATATAAATATTTTTTCAGGTGTTCAGGAAGCAGATGTACTAAAGTAGAAGGAAAATATTTGTTACATAATCACTTAAAATAAGCAGGATTATTTAACTCTAGTAATTTAATGAAATAATTTTGCCAACAAAACACTTTAGAGTAAGATTACCTCTTTAAACTCTGAAGTTTTCAGAAAGAAGTAGCAATAGCTATTGATCTGGGCTTAGTAAACCAGAATAATCCCTTCCATTTGGACAAGGAATGGACAAAAAGGACACTTGTCACAAGCAATAATTATTTCCCTTTTAATCTTTGAGGGATAAACTATGGTCCTCCACTAGCAGCCTGAGTTATACTCCTGAAGAAATTTAACCTTCAAACACAGTTCTGACATTTTTTTTTTCTTATGCTACACCCTGCCTGATATGATTCAGCCTTTAGTTAGACACTGTCCAGTTGTGTTTTGAGGAGGTGGGTTTGAGTGCAAACATGTGAAGATGCTTTAAGGAAAAGCCTGCTCTCTAAGGTCAGGAGAGCTTGCTTGCCTTTGAATGCCAGCTTGTTACTATTGTATGTTGGCACAATCATTTTTCTTGTCCTTAAATAGCCAACCTCAAAAGTGAGGTTGGAATTTAAAAACTAAAATACACATAAAATGATATTTTTCTATTCCTGTCAGAGCACTGAACGTTTCCTTCACTTAAATTCTATGCAAAATTAAACTAGATAAAATAAATTTTCTCTATCAGATCATTTGTGACATCAATATATAAAAATTAAAATGGAAATTTTAAAATTAAAAGTTGAGGGAACTTAACATCATGATTTAAAAAGATAGTTCTTTCAAAAGATCAAAGATGCCCCTCTCTAAATAGAAATTCTGCTGCTCTATAGAATGAGTAGAAAGATGAGAGACTTTCATTTTGTCAACCAGGCAAGAAGGGCTGCTGTCAGGATGTTACCACTTGACAACTTGTAATGTGACTCATTATGTGACGCCTTGTAGACATTTCTGTTCCTTCTGCCGTCGCTGTGCATTATAAGCTGTCAAGTGTAATGTGAAAGACTTTTTAAGTGTTCATCACCTCAACCTTTTACCATCATTTTTCCATAGAGTCTGTAGCTTGGCTGTTGCTAGACTCAGAAGGAAGTATGTGACTCAACTATTTCCTTCGGTCTGTGTCCTTTTGATCACTGTGTTTTGGGGAAAAAAAATCTCCCCCAAATGAAGTATTTGCTTAAAAAAAGAAAGAAAATCTGCCTGGTAAGCAGGATTCCCTCTCCATTTCAGCGTGTTGCTAAATTAAGAATGGGATATTTGAGAAATGAGAGAATGCATGCAAATTAATCTAGCTTGATTCAATCTAAAGGAAAACAGTAATGCCCCTTATAGTTTTAGGGGAGAGTAGATTTTTTGTTTAAAAGTATCAAAGGGGAAAATCTTCTTCAAAATATTTGAAATAGTGGTGAATAGGAATGATGCCATTTATCAGATTAGGAATAAGTACTGTTGGGGGAGGACAGGCTTAATTCTCCTACCATATGATGACAATGGCATTGATATAATTTATTTAAATGCATAGAAATAGGCCTACTTGGAATCTGAACCCAAGCCTGCTTGATTCCATCATCCATCTGCACTAGTCTATTTTCTGTTACTAATGAATAAACTTGACAAATTATAAAGCAAAGACACTTAGTTTAGTTCACAATTCTAGGTGTCACAAGTTTAGGGGGCCACAGTGACAATAGTCTTTTTGGCAACCTAGGTAAGTTCATACCAAGTTCAAGGCCAGCATGAACTACTTAGTGGGACTTAGGTTCACAAAAGAAAGCAAACAAAACATCAGTGACCTGTTCTTTTCTTTCTTTAGTGTTGGTGGTCATCATTTCTCCCTGTTCCTAGAAATGGTTTTGAATATGTTCTGACCTTGGCATACATGTGTGAAAGCTGTGAATACAGTGGCTCCTGAATACTGTATGCCTGTGTTCAGACTCTGTTTGTTCTGGAGTAGTGGAAGGAACACAATGGTCATGGACCATCATGACCTTACTATTGACTTTCACAATGTGTGCACAAAGGCAGAGATCACAAATTTTTTAAAAGGCTGCACTTTTAAAGAAAGCATTGAGAAAAAAGACAAGTAGATTTAAATGTTTCTAAACTCAGCAAATATAAAGGACAAAAGAAACTTCTTGGTCATTTGACCATATTTCATTTAACATCTATGAATACTTCTAATCTTCCTTTTTAGTCACAAAGAAAAAAATAAATTCCCACATTGATTATCTAAAGCAGTTTTTTCCAGAAAGAGTGGCACAAATGGTTTCAATTCCAAGTAAGTGTGTAATTCAAATTAAAATCCAGATCAGAACCTTAATGTGCATCATATTTTATTTTCATATTTAAAATAAATCTCTTAAGAAACCTTACATCTTATGTTTTCTTGCACATAGACCATATGCCTTTTTTTTCTGAGTATGTAACCTGCAAATAAATTAATGTCAAATAGCCATAATGACTTATTCAATCAAAAAATATTCCATAGAAAATCTTCTGGGGTAATTCTCTCACATTAGCAGAACAGAAATTTATGTCCTCTAGTTTTTTTTTTTTTTTTTGAGGTTTGCTTTGTGATTTTTTTTAATTATCTTTATTGGTACATTAATTATGTCCTCTAGTTTTATAGATGAGTTTGGTGTTTAAATTCAGGACCACAGAAGTGAAATTATTTATGTAGAATTCTCAGTCAAAATTAGGGAAGATATTTTGCCTCTACTTCTCTTCAAGGGGAATGTTGGATAACTGAAGGACTCAAGCAGACTTGTAAGACAAAGTTGTGTAGGAGCCCACTCAAGCCCAATCAAACCTCTTCTGCCCCACTCAAAAGTTAAATCACCCAGACTATTCTCTCAAGCACATTGAGAAGAAAAATAATGGGGTAGGTAGGAAGTGAAAGAAGTTCAGGTAGGATTAAGAGACTGTGAACATGGAGTCATGTTGTTCCCAGTGCATATACAGCCAATAATCTTGCCACATGCATATCGGGAACAAAGGTTTCTCTGGCCCTTAAATAAAACAAGTCCATCATCACCCACAAATTAGATATATACAAAGTTACTTTTCATATAAAACTTTGAGCACAACTAAATATAAGTAAACTGGGCCCCACAGAGTCTGTTGAAATCATTTTGCTACCCTAATGTAATACTCTGTGGACTGTCTCCTGTAGCTCAGATCATCTTATTTTCTGCCTTCTTGGTCCTGCCTGGTTCCATCCCAATTTAAGACAATACTTCCAGTACTGTCTTCTTCCAGCATATGCATGCTCCCTCGGAATCTGATGTTTTCCTGAATAACCAGGGCTTGTTATGTAAGTACAATCAAAGATATTTTTTCAGAAGAGAAAGATTAGATTCACTGAGGCTTAAATTGTCTAAAGAGTTCTCAGTCATGAATTTGTTAATGGCTTTTGTACAAATAAGGAAATAGAACCATGCATTTTTATTAGTCACCCTAGAAGCCGTTTGGTTTCAGCTTCTTCTTTGAGCTCAATCACCGTGTCTCTTCTTTTAACAACTTGGAAAATGTCTCACCTGATTAGGAAGTTAGTCATTTCACATTGTGACATCTAAAACAATGCAAAGTTTCAAAACCTAACAATTACATTTTTAAACAGGATATATCACTTTAACGACAAAAAGCCCAAAGATTTGTGACACCTTTCTTTGTTCTCCTTAATCCTATTTTACTTTTTGAGTGGCAGACACTTTGTAAATATCTGCATTTTGGAATCAAACAATAAATGTTGATCATTAATCCTCTAACTTGCTATGAAAACAGTATTACAGCAGGGTTTGTCTTCTGAAAGTTCGCCTACCTTCTGTGTTTGGCATTTTTCTTTGTCTGTCAATATTATTCCACTCCAAACACACTCTTTGCCATTTAGTTTTAAAACTAAACCCCATTATAAGCATAACGTGTTGCCTAGTTCCAAAAGGAGTGATTGAGTAAAATTTGAAAAATGTCCTTCAGTCTTTATTTTCTGGAAATTGTTGAGCCCTGCTCATTTTAGAAGTTGCCTCAACCCTGGTCACAGACATCCCCGGAGGCAACTTCTCCATTTATTTTGTCCATTTAAGGTTAACGTATTAGAAGCTTTGCTACTGGGAGATTAAAATAAATACATTTGAAGGAACTTTCTCAAAGCTCCTGTGCCGACCCCTGCCTTTCTCGCTCGCCTCACGGACAAACCCTTCTTTCCTAGCAACATTAGGACTCTTTGGTCTCGTATGGGGAAAGAAATATGACATATTCTGGAAAAAAATCAAAAAGATAAAAACAGAAACACAAGAGTGAAAGTTTATTTTAATGAAGTTTTCATGGCTCGTTTTTAAAACTAAATTAAACTATTAAAATTGATTCATATTGAAATGTTATACTTAAAGACTAATGATCCTCTCAGGTTTGGGGAGCAAAAAACATTCCTATAAATATTTGTAAGATAAATTTTTAAAATTAAAAAAAAATGAAAACTCTTCTCTATTTTCTTCCATTAAGTGGTCACCATTAAACAAAAATACAAGTTTAGAACTAAAGAACAAGAAATAAATGAGCTTTAACTTGAATAGAATTATAAATTTTGCCCATCTTAATAAACCTTGGTTTAAATAAAATGAGTACTAATGTAATGTTAAATTACAGGTACATAAAAAAACACACTTTCACGATATTTTGATTCACATACTAGCAAACAAATCATGCATCATTTTTTTTCTACAGGAAAACCGAAGACTTTACTAACACACCCTCCAAGGTCAAAATGAATACAGGTATGCCATCTCTGTTAGTTTTAAACTCTTTAGTTTTTCTCTCTAAAATAATTATCTTGGCCCTGAATCATTAGTTTGCACTTTGCTGATTCTAAATGTAATGTACTGTGTTTGTGGTTAGATATAAAATCCAGATTGATTTATTTATTTCATTGTCTCTGTGCTCTGGTCTGTAGCCATTGAAGGAGGAATGTTTTGTTCTGTTGCTCACTCTTACTCCCTTTTTCTCTAGTTGAATCTTGAAACTGCCTCTTGGAAATATTAGGAATTATATGTGCACATTTGAACTCTCTCCTTTAACATAGGTTCAAAGACAAGTTGCTCGGTGAAAATATTTAAATTTTCCCACTCAGCAAACTTGTTATGTTGACAAAGTCAGTGGATAGAATGCCAATGCTTCTTTGAAAATCAGTTTAATTAACTTCATTTAAATCACAATGCACATAAAGCTATAAGCATTTTAATTTTAGATGTGAAAATAACCCTCTAAATAGCTTACCATCAATGTCTCTGAAGTCTGCATTGTATACATTTTAATTGTAAAAATGTTGCTGTAGTGGTGTACACATACAAAGTATAAATATTTCCATAGTAGAAATACTTCAGTTCATAATTTCTCATTCACTCACCACCCTTCCAAACTGTATGCATGGTATTCTTATATACACTGGCTCAGGAAAATAACTCTGTCATTGAAATTGTGACTCTTGTATTTATACATCAAATCTGTGAGGGAATGCTGAAAATTGTCGTAGCCCATCACCCAAGTCAGAAACCAAGCCATCCCTTAGGATATTATTTCACATAAAGCCATTTGCTGCCTTTTGTTATCAAAGTGCCTAGAGGAAGGATTAATGTCCCCCTGGTGAGAGCAACACCTAACCCCTAGATCAAGTGCAGGAGCACGCGCAGATCTATCTTTCTGTGGTGGCCTCAGGATGCTTCATGAGGATGTAAGTGACAGACCAGGTGAGAGCACAGGAGACATCCAAGAGAGGCTGAGAAATCAAGAGGTTGATGACCTAGAGCAGCAAGGGAAGACCTTTTGAAACAGAGTTAGACACAGAAAATGAAATAAATATTTTTAAGCAAAAGAAACCAAAGGAAGTAAGTAGGACATAAAGCTCACAACTGGACTTGGATGTAAGTCATACCGCAAAACACCAAATTCAGTCCAGCAGGATATCTACATTAGGGCATGATGATCACCGATTGT
>PVIR01011512.1:0-46990 GCA_004026965.1 Petromus typicus
GTTCATTTCAGATGCCCGTTTTGGATTGGGTCTTTAAATTTGAGGCATCTGATTTTTTGAGTTCTTTATATATCCTAGATAGTAATCTTTTGTTTGAGGAACAGCTAGCGGAATTTTTTTTTCCCCACACTGTGGGTTATCTCTTAAGTCTGTTGGGGTTTCTTTTTCTGTGCAAAAGCTATTAATAAGATGAGATCCTAGTTGTTGATTCTCCTGTGTGTTCTGGGTTTTGTTCATGAAGTCTGTTCATGCCTATGTTCTCAAGCCAAACAGCCCAATTTTATTTATTTCTAGATTTCTTGTACTAGGGGGCAAACCCTAGACCTTGCACTTCAGCCCTATTTTGAACAGGGCAAAACTTTGAATGGATAGCTTCCTCCTATCTTTTCCCTAGTGAAAATAAAGAGACTGCAAAATAGCATATGAAGGTATAATGTGTTGGGAAGAGGTGTAAGCCATGCCATACCACACCACTGCTCTGCTGGAACATGCAGCTTCTAGTGATTTTAAACCTAGCATTGGTAAGAGACCAAGATAAGGAGAACTTAAAAGCAGATGAAGGTGAGGAAAAAAGGTGTAGGAGAGAGCACAAAGAGCCACTGTAGATCACTGGATGAGTAGGGAGTATTGAACTCAAGATTTTGTGGTTGCCATGCAGGTGCAGTGCTACTAAGCTATATCCCTGGCCCAGAAATTTGTATGTTAATCATGCTGCCATGGATCTTCTTGAGCTTAGTTTCTTTGCCTTTGTCTGTTTGATTATCGGAGTCTAATCTGCAGAGTCAGAAGGAAGCTCTCTTTAGCATCCTTTAATAAGTCTCTCATTTAACTTCTAACAAAGCTCAATGAGGCCTTCCTCCTATCTTTTCCTTCACTACTACCCCCGTTCCTATAGAAGGATGCTCAACATATATTGTCAAAGTATTCTTTTTTTTCTTTTGTTTTTAATTATTAAGTAGATACTTAAAATTGGGTTATTCCCTTATATGTTCTCTTATATATCAGGAAAGAAACATGTCATTATTCTTCAGCGTATTTAAAAAAAAAAGAAAAGGGTGTAAATTTTTTACACATAGTGTAAAATTGAGACAAATGAATACAAGAAAGTGTTCAACAAATAAATTTATGGGTGAATTTTAATAGACTGCTTCCACATCTGATCAATGAGGCTATGTATAGAATTATATAAAAATATACCTTAATTTATCAGAAATAAGATTAAAATTTGTTACATAACATATATAAAAATGCATATTACATGATTGAAATATTCCTACTGAATATAAGAAAATAAAAAATTCTATGAATATGAGGCACCCTACAATATCTTAAGGAAGCCAAAAGATCCAAGGACTTTTAGGCTTAAGTTTTACTTCATAAAAATATTAATTCAGTTTTCAAAATAGATTTAGTTATAGGACTATTTTGCCAGTATTCAAATTTCATCAAAATATCTTTTTTTTGCTCTCAGAATGTTACTAGACAAAGACAAAGTGCTCCAAGGAGTAAGAATGTAGCAAAAAAACTAGAGGGGCCTACATATCCTTTATCCTTAATTTGTCATATATAAGGTTTTTATATATGATAAATCTTCATTATAACAGTTTACATTAAAAGTCAATCAAGTTTGTCTAAACTGCTAACCTGGTTGCATAGCATATATGACATTATTGCCCATATGAAAAGGGAAAGCATGGATTTACATTAACTTGTGGCCATTTGGATTGTGAGAGTCTCATGTACCTTCCTAAGGATTATACTGCACTGTACTACAAATCTAGTACTTTTTTTTTCTTAAAGAAATAGAGAATGTTTACTGTAATAAGTACTTCAACACTGCCCTCTTAGAAAGGCTGGACAAAACTGTTTTTTAAATCAGTTATTTTAGACTGACCTCCATTTAAATAATGTTTGTGTATGAACTTTACTCTGACCTGTGGTCATGTTTCAGGAAGGATTGAAAGAGTTCTTAGTAAAGAAAAAAGGCTCAACAACTTTGTTTACTTTCCAAAGCTTCTTGTTTACATTCTGCACTGTGATTACCTTGCTGTTTTTCATCATAAGCTTGAATATTTAAATTCTGTTACCATATCTGTACTTATAGCCAAGAATTACCTGTTTGTGATTTATTATTATGTCTTCTTATACAAAAGTATAAGTTACTATAAATGTATTAAATGAGCTTTTCTTTCCCCCTCTGACTTTTTTTTTTACCTTTTCTCAACCAACTCAGGCCTTCTTACAAAAACAAAATCAGTACAATGACACTTTCAATGATTTGTCTTGATGGGACCGTTGTTTAGCATGTGAAAATGGAGAAAGGGGCCACTTATCTCAATACTTTTTATACTAGGTAATTTATTAGATACCTGTTACTCTTCTTTCTCCTTTTTAGTCACTATTATGCTTATAGTAAAAGAAACAAATGGTGAAATAATATGGAAAGTCTGGACTACATGTTCTGGAAACATTTTTTTCAGATGCTTTTTTTTTGGTACCAGAGATTAAACTTGGGACCTTGCATTTGCGAGGCAGGCACCAGAAAAGATGCATTTGGTTTAAGAGTATTCATAATGATTTGTAATTGTAAGACTGGAAACATGAGTGTCCATAAATTGAGAAATGGATTGTGGTACATTTGTGTAATTTTCATTCATATAATTCAGCCATCTGAAAAGAGATAGTGTATGTGTAAAAGGACCACCAAAAAGCAAAAATCTAGTGTAAAATGAGAAAAGGAATGAGTAGGTACAACTACTTGCAAAATCAGACTGTAGAAATATACACATACCAAAAAGCAAAAAACAAAAACAAGGTAGAGTTGAGTTTCATCGTTTTGAAGGTTAACATGTTTATATGTTAACTCTGCAAAAGTGAACTATAAAGTTGTCAGATTTTTTTTTCAGAAATGGTAACGTTGTTTTTCAATTTTGACCAGAAAAATCTTCAGAATCATCTTTTTAGTTTAAATTCAAAATGTATTTAATTTGATAAGGAAATCTTAGAGTTCATCTAGAATATTGGTGTATGTTTTCTGGCTGAGTGAATTAATTGGATTGAGCCAGGTCTGTCTTCTATTTTATATTTATCTTTTTGGTACCAGGAATCAAACTCAAGACCTTGCACTTGCAAGGCAGGCACCAGAACCACTGAGCCAAATCCCCCGACCTGTCTTCTTTTTATAAAACAGAGGGAAAAGTGTTATACAAGAAAAAGATAAATATTTGGATGATTATGAATGGTTATGAATGGTTGGAATCTGGTGGTGATGATTTTTTTCCAGTATATATTTTAGAGAAGTACTTACAGTATAAAAAGAGGGAGATAACATCTTGAAAAGTCTAAATTGTTGTGTAAGTAATGTTATTCCAGACCAGACAATCAAATGTTTCTACTTTTGTTCAGAACCATGTATTGGTAGTGGCACATGAGAAGAATGTCTGCTATCACTGTGTAGTACCCAGATAGATAGGTTTACGAATATATATATTTGTTATGGGCTGAATTTTGTCTTCTAGAAATCCTTATGTTGAGGCTCTAACCCAGCACCTCAAAAGGTGACTGTATTTGGATATAAGGTCTTCAAAGAGGTGAAGTTACAATGATGTAAATGATCTGAGCCCTAATCTAATATAGCTGATATTGTAGAAAAATAAATAAGGATGTAAAATATGCATGCATATATGATATTGAATAAAATGATTAGGTCACTTTTGATAAAAGAGCAGTTATTATATACTGTGTCAAAAGTACTCAGAAATAGAATACTTGAAGCAGAAATTTTTTGAGAAGATTTGGGGAAGGAAAAAGCAGTAACATGTTTCATATTGTTGCGTCATTTAACTATTATTTATTTTTTAAGGCAGATTGGAGTAATAAGCAGAATGGTGGGTGGGTAAAAACTTACAAAGTGACAGAAAGGGCAAGAAAGATACAGTGATTAAACTACACAAACTGTAAATAATAAGATAAGAATAGTTTAGTAAGAATTAGATTTCTTTACTCTGATGAGGCACTAGTACAAATAACATGCCAATACTCAACTCTTGATTTTCTGAATTAATAGAAAGGAAAAGAAGTATGAATGAACCCAACTAAAGTAAAAGGGTTGTTTGGAAAAATTATATTTAATTTTGGGATTCAGCCAGAGGTATGTGAACAGCAGAAATTCATTACTTCTCCTGGTACCCAGTCCTTTTATAACATCCCAAGTGAGAGAATAAATTAAATGAGTAGAATAAAGCTATCCTGGAATAAAGCTAGATTTATTCTGCTTAATATTAAAGGTAAAGGTTTCTACTAAAAGTAAGTTTATAGAAAGGAACTTGTCCCCAGAATTATCTCTCATCCATTCTGCAATCAGAATATTCCCATAGTTTTGCCTTTCTTTTTATTTCCCATCCTGTACCCCTAAAATCCTTATGTCTCTCTAGATTCAACCCATATTCTGTCTTCCCCACTGTTTGAGACCAAATGAATTCCTTTTGAAATTTCTTTGACATTTGTATGCTCAGTAATTATTCCATAAAGTTGTATGCTCATTACTTCTTAATGGAGTTGTAAGCACACATGTATATCTTCATATTGTGGTAGCTAAAATATTCCTAGCCAAATTCTGACCTAGTGGAATGTGTTAAAAGTGAACTAACCAGGTTATTTGGGGCCAATTTACATGTTCAGAATGGAGAATCTATCTATCCTCTAAGATCAATTTGGTACTGGCTTTTTACTATATAAATCATTACTGACATTTTATTTATTTTTTATCTCTTCCAGTTTAATTAAAAGATGCTGTGTATGGTTTGTGTCCAGATGTCACCCCCAAGGCCTCATGTGGATATAGGTGGGTGAATCTAGAGTGTGTTTTGCTAGGTCTAAGGGTGTGTGAAACACATAGATGAGTGATTGGTTTGACACCACCCTAATCCCAGTAGGCTAAATAAGACAAAAGGAGCAGAAGGACGCTGTTAAAGGCCTCTTGTTACTTTTTCCTGCTTTTTTGACACTATCCACTGCTTCTCAGGAAGGCTGTCTACCATGCCACCCTATTTTGGAGCCAGCCTATTATGGATGAAATCTCTACAAACTGGAAGCTAAATAAACCCTTTCTCCTTTTAAGGGTCTGGTATTTTGTCTCATCAGTGAGAGAAAAGTAACTAACATACCCTGGGAAAATAATTTTGATTTCTTTGTGAAATAATGTACTGTTTTTCAGAAGGAAAGTGCAAATCATTTTTGTTAGGAATAGAGTATTTGGGAATATTCTACTTCTGAATAAAATACTTCCAAATAGGATTTTAGTAATATGTGTGATATTTAAAAAGAAAAATGAAATCTTGAATTTGGTCAAATTGTTTTGTTGTGAACTCATTCAAATTGTTTTCTTTCCAGACCCAAAAATGCAAGAGCATTATCGGCTTTGAGTTTATCCTAAAAAAAGGAAAAGAAAAAACATTATTTTAAAGTATTATTTGTTGCTTTAAATATTTCGTTAGCTTTCAAAATTTTTAAAAATTTACTCCATAATATGAGAGAAAAATATTATTATATTATTGCAGTGATTGTCTTATACAAATCTTTTTAATTAATGTTTTATTCCACTGTTTGAAATCTAAATCTGAAACTAAATTGTAGGTGGAGAGGAAGAATCGTATAAATGGGAGAGCCCTCTTAGAAGTGGCCTTCTTTGGAAATTTTCAGTGGGCTTTCCAGTTGTCTGAAGGCAAATACAGAGAAAAGGTACAGTTTAGGTCTAGTGGGACCAGAGGGCTAGAAACAGTGCCTAGATGTAATCTAGCTATCCTCTGGCTTCTAGACATATACCTTAACTTATATGGCTCTGAATGGTGAACTCTTCCTTCATAAGAAAAGTGGTACACATGAAATATCTCAGATGGTGGTATAAATCTGTACCTCTCATAAATTTCATATAAGAAAACCTCTTTGTTTTTCTCTACCTAATCCCCAGTCATAGACTATCAGCTCTTCAGAAAAAAGAACTGGTTTCTGTATGCAGTGGTACACACCTGTAATCCTAACTCCTACAGAGACTGAGACAAGATGATTGAAAGTTCAGGGGCAAGTCTGGGCAATTTGGAGACCCTGTCTCAAAATAAAAATGAAAAGAGCTGGACATGTAGCTCAAGTATAGAATGTCCTTAGATTCAGTCCCCACTACTGATGGACGGACGGACGATGGACGGACGGATGGACGGATGGATGGATAGAGAGGGACATATTTAACAGGGAACTTTGTGAAAACTCAGTTTTTTGGCCAGCCTGCAAAGGGGATAATTTATGTGAAATAGTCAGATATCCCAGTTGAAAACTTGTATCTAGTATACCTAAGAATGAATTCTTGGAATTTGTTAATGTTCTTCAAAATAACAGATAAGGTAGAGAGAACTCAGAAACTTTTGTATTCTACTTTGGAAGAAGAGCAATAACTATACAAAAGGATTATGACCAAGATTTATTAATATTAAAAAAAAATCTTGTTGTCTTATTTTCACTTTTGGTCATCCATGATCCTTGGTAGGGATTGATGGTGAAGTCCCTAGGAAAAACCTGTGCTTTAAGAGAATGGTGTTGAGAAGGGGAGATAGCAAAGTAGAGGAAATCTGAGGATAATGTATCTCATTTTAAACCCATCTTGATTCAGGAGCCTAAGGGGTAGAATAGGTAGTGATAGCATTATAGTACATTTTAGAATCAGTTACCCACCTTAAAAGCCAGATGCCAGGAAAAAATGCTAAGTTATTTGAGGAACTGCTTCATTCAGTCCTTGTTATTGAGAATTTAGCTGTTGTTTGTTTTGAGACAGAGTCTTGCTGTGTAGTTTAGGCTGGCCTTGAATTACCACATACCCTACATTGGCTTGAATGGGTATTTGTGGGTATTCTTCTACTTTAGACCCCTGAGTGCTAGGATTACAGGGATGTTTCATCACAGCCAGGTGAGATTTAAGTATGAATACCCAAATAACTAGAGCTATAATTATAACTTTTTGAGATCCATATATAACTGAAATATTAAAGGAAAAAATTGAGACATTACTTTTCTTATTATCTCTTTTACCTTCTAGCTTATGTTATTGATATGCTTCTTTACCGTTTTCTCTCTTCACTTTTGAATTTAGGCATGTTGGGTTGGCTTTCAGCTGTTTTATTTTTCTTTGCCTTACATTTCATTTTATTTTGCTGAACCCAGAACTTCCACACTGAGCCACAGTTTTTCTTTTCCTTCCTTCCTTTCTTCCTTTCTTTCTTTCTTTCTTTCTTTCTTTCTTTCTTTCTTTCTTTCTTTCTTTCTTCCTTCCTTCCTTCCTTCCTTCCTTCCTTCCTTCCTTCCTTCTTTCCTCCCTTGTTTCTTTCTTTTTCTCTCTCTTTCTCCCCTCCTTCCTTTCTTTCCCTCTTTCCTTCTTTCTTCCTTTCTTTCTTTTTTTCTGATACAAGGTTTTGCTTTGTAGTTCAGTCTGGCCCTGAACTCAATATGTAGCCCAGGCTAGCCCTTGAACTCACAGCAATCCTCTTGCCTCTGCCTCCCAAGTGCTAGGATTACAGGTATGAGCCACCACACCTGGCATTATGATCCGTGGTATTGGGGATCGAATCTGGGACCTGGTGCACTTGCCAGGCAGATGCTGGAACCAATTGAGCTAAATCCCCGGCCAAGTTTTTCTATTTTGAAACAGCCTTGCTGTGTCTCTAGTTGTTCAGCCTGAGCTTAAATTTGTGATCCTCATACCTCAGCTGCCTGGATGTTGGGATCATACAGGAAACCACCACAATTGGCTATTCTATATCTTATAATACTTTGTCAGTGGTGGTGGATCTGTGGTACAAATACAGTAGTGAACTGTTTGTATCATTGAAAGCTATTCAGCAGTGAACTATTTGAAACACTGAAAGCTCTAAAAGTTTCCCCATCACTGCAAGCTTAGCTATTTCCTAGGAGAGAAATAGCTCCAGGAATGTTAAGTGTAATGATTTGTTTGTTCTTTGTTAACATGTGTTAAAGTGTTCTGAAACTAAATGCAATTAGGGCAGGAAAACACAAGAAGAAGAAGAACATGTAATAAAACATACAGCATACCTTTGTTTCTTCATCGAATTCTTCCATGGATTCTATTAATTTTCCAGGTTCCAACTCACCTAGTGGAAAAGGGTAATCAGTACCCAGGATGACTTTATCCTGAAAAGAGAAAATATATTTTCACTTGTAAATTGGTAGAACGTCAAAGAATTTCCTATAAACTTTCTTATATTTACTTATTATAAGCACTTATAGTAAGATAACAAATCTTTCTGATTAATAAAAGTGGGAATCTGCTCTAGATACTTAGAATTAATGGCTCTAATTTTATTTGACATTTTTTCCAGTAGATGTCGCTATTAGGACTCCTAAACTTACATGTCAACCCCTCTATCATGGAGAAATAGAGGCAGCTAGAAAGAGTGAGGGAGGGAGTGAGAAAAGAATTAAGATGTGTTATGTACATATACCAATTCTCTATGAGGAATTTAATCATTATTACCACAAATATGTACTAATAAAAATAAAAATTAAAAACCAAGAACTGAAAGAATATAAGAAATAAGCAATTATTTAATAAAATATATAGAATGAAATATTACAATTGATTCCATAACTTTTGAATCAAAAGTTTTCTTTTGAAAGAAAAAAAAGAGATATTAAGTCAACGCCAGTATATCAAAAATAAGAAAAGCTGTCAAAATGTAATTCTTATTTTTAAAAATGTATCCCACTTGTACAAGAAATAAATACAAGGAAATTAAATTATTTGTAACAACATAAGAGTAGCTTCCTAAACTATAAAATACCTGAAAATGAAGAGGAATAAAGAATACTTGTCTATGTTGAAATGAATAATCCATAAGTTACAAAAGGGAATGATTTTGAAGGTACAATGTAAAAAGGAAAAAAAACGTAGAGCAGTGTATCTGTTATGCTCATATATCGGTTTTTAAAAAGGACCTGTAGGTCCACAAATACATATACAATCTATTTTGGGAATGGTACTCAAGAAACAAGTAACATCAGTTGCCTTTGTGAAAGTTTTGAGGGTGAGAAGATCTACTTTCCTCCTTTCTTTTCTTCTCTGCCTTGCTTTTTCCCTTCCTATCTTCAAGATACAGCTCACAGGACATATAAATTAATCCTTTTAAAATGTACAATTCAATGAGTTTTAGACTATTCATGAACTTGTATAATTGTTTTTGAGGTAGGACAGAAAACTAAGGAGAAAGAAGACAAGGAAAATCATAATTTAAAAACTGAGCTTTTAATAAAAACTGCAGCTTCAGGACATAAACTGAGTTTAAAATTCCTAAGGTCCTTAAAACTGCAGTGAGCTTGGGCTATTTCTTTTATTTCTTTGTAAATGGACCTTGGCCATTCCCTTTTCTTTATAAATAAGCTTTCCTTTATGGTGGGCTACAGGTGTATCATCTATGATGACTTCCACCTGTGAATCAGATCTACCAGCCTTTCCCAGCAGAAAGGACCACTGCCTATCACCTGTAAACTGAATCCCATCTTTCTATAGAGTCATAAATCTCACAGATTTCCATCCCTAATCTCCATAAACATACCTAACTATAAGGTGCTTCTTACTTGAGAGAAGTCTTATGTCTTTGAATGTATACTTTTAAAATTCTAGGGTCAGAGATTCAGCTCAGTGGTTCTGGCACCTGCCTGACAAGTGCAAGGTCCTGAGTTTGATCCCTGGTACCACATACTACAGTGCCAGGCATGGTGGCTCACACCTGTAATCCCAGTACTTGGGAGGCACAGGTAGGAGGATAGCCTTGAGTTCAAGGCTAGCCTGGGCTACATACTGAGTTCAGGGCCAGTCTGAACTACAAAGCGAGACTCTGTCTCAAAAAACTAAAAAAAATAAAAGCTCTACATAATAAATTCATTTATGCTTCTGTCTTATTTGGGAGGAAACACAGTATCTACAGACTGTGCACCCAACAACTACAAAATACATATTCTTCTCAGAAGCATGTGGAACTTTTTGCAAAATAGAAAACATACTGACCCATACAGCATGCTTGCTTAAGTTTAAAATATCCCCTGCATATTATCCCACACATATTTTCAGATCATAGTTTAGTAACACTAAAAATCAATGACAAATCACAAAAATTATGCAAACACAAAGATTAAACAATACATTTGAATGATTAGGGGAGGGTCACAGACTAAGTTAGACAATTCCTAACATCAAATGATAATGCCAGTACAAGTAGAATTTGTGGGATACAGTGAAAGTCCTAAGAGGGAAGTTTATAGCTGTGAATTTTATAAAAGTGAACCCCAAATAAATAATCTAAAAATGCACATGGTGGTCTAAGAAAACAACAACCACAAATACACACACACATACACACACACACACACACACACACACACAATCCACAAGAAAAGAAATACTAGAGCAGAAATTCATGAAATTGACACTAAAAGAATTGCTTAGTCAAAGACCTGGTTCTTCTGAAGAATTAAAATGTACAGACCTTGCCAGTGTTTAAGCAAAGGGAAAAGAAAACACTCATGTCAATGCAATTAGAAATGAAGAAGATGAAATCACAACCAGTACCACCAAGATTCAGAAGAATATTAAGAACTACTTTGAAAACCTGTACTCTAATAAATTATAGAATCTGGAAAAAAAATTCCCAGATACATATAAAATAACAAAACTGAACCAAAGAAATATTTAAACCTTGAATATTTCAGTAAGTGGAAATGAAATTGAGGTAGAAATATAAAATTAACTAAGAAAAGGCCAGGACCCGATGGATTCAATTTTACAAGAACTTCAAGAAATACCTAATGCCAGTATTCCTCAAAAAGTTTAATGAAATTCAAAGGGATGGAGTAGTCTGAAAGTCATTTTGAGAAGCCCATATTACTTTGATTTCCAAACCCTACAAAGATAGCAACAACACAACAAAATAAAATTAAAAAAAAAAAAACTAGGGCAATCTCTTTAATGAATATAGATGCAAAAATCCTCAATAAGATACAAAATAACTATAGAAAGATCTTAATCTGATAAAAGCTATTTATGATAAACTTATTATCAACACCAAATTGAATGAGGAAAAACTAAAAGATTTTCTCCTAAAATCAAGAATAAGACACACATGTCCACTATCACCATTCTGGTTCAATATAGAATTTGAAACTTTAACTTTTAATTAGGCAAGAGAAAGACATAAAAGTGATAGGTACAGGAAAAGAAGAAGTGAAAGTACTGATGACATGGCTCTTTATATGAAAGACATATCTTTCACCATGTAGTCAAAATGGATTAAAGACCTAGATATTAAAACAGAAGATAACACAGGTAAAGTGCTTGAAGACTTAGGTAGAAGGGAATTTCTGAGCAGAACCACAATTGCATAAGAAATAACATCAAAATTCAAAGAATGGTATTCTATCAAAAAGCTGCACAGCTAAGGAAACTACAGAATGAAGAGACAACCTAGAGGGTGGGAAAATTTGCCAGCTATTTCTCATAGAATTAAATTAGAATTAAAAAGTTGCCCCCCAAATAAAAAGACCCAGTTAATGATTGAAACTGAAATAGACACTTCTCAGAAAAAGAAGTACAAGTGACCAATACATACATGAAAAATTGTTCCACATCTCTTATTTAGATGACCCCCCAAAGCCTCATGCCCTCAGAGGTGGAACTTTGGTGAGTGACTGAATCATGGATGTGATGCTAGATTATGGGCATGTGGTGCTAAATTAGTCCACTGATTGGCTTAGCATAGTTACAAGTGTGACTGAATGTATTTAATGAAGATGGAAAACCCACTTTGGGTGTGAGCAATACCACCTAATTGGCTTGTAGGCTGAATAAAAAAGGAAAAGCAGAGGGAAGAATGCCATTTCTTGTCTGCCATGTCATGAACTCTTTCTTCTCTGCCATGACACCCTGCCTTCGAGCCAGATGACAATGGACTTCTATAAACTGTAAGTGAAAGTAAACCATTCCTGGGCTGAGGATATAGCTCAGTGGTGCCGTGCCTGCCTGGCAAGTGAAAGGTCCTGAGTTTGATCCTTGCAATGAGGAAGTAACTAAGACCCTGACCATTAGAGAAATGCAAATTAAAATAATACCAAAATGTCACCTTACTCTGGAAAGAGTGGCTATGATCAATAAATTAACAAATGTTAAGGCTGTGGGAAAAAAAGAACTCTTCTGTGTTTCTCATTGGAACATAAACTAGTGCAACCACTAAGGAAATCAGTATAGGGATTCCTCAAAAAACTGATAATAGAAATTCCATTTGACCCAACTAGGTATCTTCCTGAAATGGTGAAAAACATCCTTTACAATGATTGATGCATATAAATGTTTATAGCAGCACAAATGAGATAAATCTTAGAAATCATTTATATGTCCATCAACAGATGAATAAGTCAAGAAAATGTATTTATACTCAGTGAAATACTACTCTTCCAGTTATTTATGGGAAAATGGATGTATATTGAGACAGTAATATTGAGTGAAATGAATCAATGTGTACAAGTTTAAAAATCACATAATTTGTCTTATCTGTAGAGTAAAAACAAAGATCAAAATAAAAAGTAGATAGTAGGAATTAGGGAGATACATCTTGTGCAAAAGGGCAAGAGACCAAGAGAGGTGGAGAAATAAAAAGGAAAGTGACACTACCCCCAGCAAGCACAAAGTCCCAAATTCTATACATGGTACAGAAAAAAAAAATTAAGATGTGTTAGGTGCATGTACCAAATCCTCATGGTGAAAGTAATCATGTACTATAAATATGTACTAACAAAGTTTTAGAAATTAATATAAATAATTTAAAATGTATATGATGGTCAAAAATATCTTTGGAGAAAATAACTCCCCCTGCCCACTGTTATGATTTATATCTGAAATGTTCCCTAAAGCCTCATGCATTACCAGGTAAAATATTGGGAATGACAGGATTATGTGTGTGATACTGGACTGAGGGTATAATAAATAACTAGTTTAGTCCACTGATTGGTTTAGTATAGCTCTGTTGATAGATAATGAGAAGGCCAAAGCTGAGTGAGGGTGGACTATTCAGTAGGCTTAAAGCCAGAATAAGTGAAATAAATAGGACACAGATGTAAATGTATCATTTCTCTAGTTTGAAAAACTGAAGGTATAAATGAGTTCCAGAATGTGTGATAGGTATTGTGAAATCAGAAGAAAATATTCAAAGGGAAAGGGGAAAAGGGCTGTAGGGGAAGTAAAGAAGGAAAAGAAAAAATGTGAAAAGGAAAACAAAGCTTATGTATATAGGGGACTGGGAGGTTGTAGGCTTGGCAGGGCAATGGGAAGTGAGAATATGTATCATGTACAGGTACAAATTCTCAATGTTGAATGTGATAATGAATACATAAAATGTACCAATAAAATCAGTTTTTCTGAAAGGGAAAGAAAGTCTGATTGCTGCTTCAGCTGCTTTCTGCTTACCCTGCCACGGACTGTTTCTCCTGCCATTCTGTTATGCTGCCCTGCCTTGGAAAGAGCACACTATGGGCTGAAACCTGTATAAACTGTGAACTAAAATAAATCTTTCTTCTTTTAACATGTGAGTGTTGAGTGTTTTGTCTCAGCAATGAGAAAAAAACATATAATGAACAGTCTTCACTACACTTGAATGGGGTATTTTCATTCTCTTGTATTTATGAGTGAGTTACATTATGTAACCCTGTTAATCTCTGTCTCACATGAAACTCAAACTGAGATGTAACTAATAGCAATCAAATGGAAAGTAATCAGTCAGTAACCCAGCATGTTCTTGGCCATCCCTAAAAACCCATCTGCATTTCACAGGAATGTAATAAAAGTCTATACTTAACCTCTCTTCTTAAAAGATATGCAGTTATTTGAGTTAGAGTATTTTGTATTTGTTCCAGTAGTTGTTTTTAGCAAATGAAATAATTCCTTTGAATGAGCATATAAAAGATAGCCATGTAAGTGGATTTCTTGGGAAGTGAATGGAATGAAGGTCCAAAATAGGTATTTTTGGATATTTCAGTGTTACTATGTCTGATCTAATGTGCCAAAATGTTCTGGAGACTTGTCTTATTGTGTGGCCTTGTCAGAAGCACTGGAAGATGAGGTAGAAATGATGCAGTGTCAAAAACTAGGACTAATCTTAGAAAAATGGAAAATGTAGGAAAATGGTGGAGTGCTAAGCAACAACAACAGTTCGGCCTCTCTTGAGATTTGAAATCCAGATACTGGAAAATAACAACTTGGGGGAAGCAGGAAGGGTCTGACAGGAAAATTGAAACCTACAGAAAAATTGAAAAGACAGGACAGAGTAGGCAGGGGACAGTCTTTAGTTTCACTTTGGCTCCTGGCTTATGGCTTATGAAAAAGAAAGACCAACTACACCAAGACAAATTGAATAGGAGACTCTAGAGGGGTTCAGGGAAAAATGCAGCAGTGGAATGGGTTGGTAGGTAGTGGGAGCTGTAGCGGCTGGTGAGTGGTTCCAGCCCAAGTCCCCTGTATACTCCCTGGAGAGTAACTGGTTGGACACCTTTCCAGGGAAGGGTTGACTATTTGAACATGGGATTCAGAGCATCCATGGACTGGTTTTAATTCAGGACTCCCAGTGTTATCTTTCTACAGTGACTGGGTAAGAAGCAACCATCGGAGACAGCCATACCAAAAAGCTGTAATCAGGCTAGCAAGAGACATACTAAAGGGTTTCAGTAAAGAATGCAAGCCCATCCTCATAGCCAGAGACGAGGCTCACCTTGCATTGCTCTGGATTTCAAAGGAAAAACGTGCCCTTGCCCTAGTCCTACTGCGTGGACCCAGGATGGATCTGGGGTCTGACTGCCTTCTTTATCTACCAGCGTGAACAGGGACCTTTTTTTTTTTTGATAAATTTTATTTAATCCAATTCCCCCCTCATGCTCTCTTCCCTCTTTCTGTACGAAAGCTTTGTTTCCATTTTTTTTTCTTCTATTTTTACTTTTCTTCTTGTGAGACATGTTTTGAATTGGACACTGCCTTAAAATTGTAGATCCTGGGGGGAAAAACCCCACGTGATCAAAATCAGAGAGAAATTTAGTTTTTGAAGGGGAATTTATTTCTGTTTTTAAATGTTTACTGTGTTTTTCTTATTTTTATTTTGTTATTTTTAGTTTATTTGTGTTCTTTATTTTTTTTTCTTTTTTTGTGTGATAGTGGGGATCGAACTCAAAACTGTGCATTACTGAATTATGTCTTCCTTTTTCTTCTTCACCAGTTTATTTGGGCTTGGGAAATTTTTCTTTTTTTCTTTTTCTTTTTTTTAAACCTTTTTCTTTATTTTTCCTCATCTCCTTTAAAAATTTCCCCCTTTTTTCTTTTATTCTCTAATTTATTTTTTCTCCTCTTCTTTTATCTTATTTTTCTTGTCAGTTTTTCTGCTTACCTTTACCTAATTCTATAAATATCCTTCTGCTTCCCAATAGGATCCTTTGGGCATGATAGCCTCCTTCTTATCAAATCATAGAATTTAAGGTTAAAAGTTCTCTTTTTTGCATTCCCCGTTCCCAAATTATTTATCTTTAATAGTATAAACATAAAGCTTTGTTAATCTTGTGACAGTTAAATTTAAGTTTGAATTGTTTTCTACCATTTAAGGGAGATACAGCTATTGTAATATACATATTAACTGCAAGTGAATACCTGAGTTGTTTTAATATTTACATTGTCACTATGGATTTCTTTTTCAGGACTAAGGATGGTACATAATGGGTTCTTATGGTATGTTAATATCTATTTTATCTTGGACAATAATACTGTAGCTGAATCACTTGATGTTTTATAAAATTAAGTTTATTGGTACATTTGAGGTACACATAATGCTCACATTTCTGTACATGATATATCTTAATTCTTTTTTAAAAATTAATTTAATTTTAACAAGGTTGTGTTGTCATTTATTATCTGTAAACTAACACTCAGATTTTTATGATATTAACAGTACTGGAGTACACTCACAGAGAACTTGATTGTTCAGATAATTACATTATATTCTCCCCTTGCAGTTAACCAAGGTGATTGGAATTATAACAAAGGGTTATAGCTAGCCACACACAAAGTATATCACTGAAAAGCAACTAAAGAAACCTCTATACTAGTAACAGAGTATCTAGACTTAAATATCCACAAACGTCACCACAAAACAGTCGAAATATGAGAAGACAAGGCAACAAGATGATTCCCAAAAGTTCCAGCTCCCCCAAAGGAAGAGGGGAGTGAGGAAGTGAATGGCATAAGCCAGAGGCAGTGAGAAAACAGATCAAAGAGGTACTCAGTGGAAGCAGTAGAGAAGATATAACTAAACATAAAATAAATAATAAAAATGGTGTAAGAACTTTGAGAAGCCGCAAAAGAAAAAGCTAGATGATCTAAATAAAATGATGCAGATGTGAATAAGGCAATTTGCCAAAGAATTAGAGCCCATAAATAAATTTCAATTAGATTAAAAGTCATATTGAAAGTATGGGCAGGAGCCAGGGATGTAGCTGAGTGGTGCCATGCCTGCCTGACAAACGCAAGGTCCTATGTTTGATTCCTGTATACCTCTCAAAATAAATAAAAGTATAGAGAGCAGAACTGATCAATGTGAAGACAAAGTTCCAGGACTAGAAGACAGTGATGCCTTCAAAGATTATCTATTTGATGATACCTTAAGCAAAACAAGAGAACATGAAAATGAATCCAACAGCTGGTAGATGATACAAAAAAGACTAACAATAATTGGAATAAGTGAAAAATCATATGACAGCACAAGTGACATAAAAAAAAAATCTCTTCACAGAAAAACTCCCCGAATATAGGGAAAACAATAAACATACAAAAAAGTGAAGTATATAGAACCCCAACTAAACAAAATCAGAAGATAATTTCTTCAGCCTATATTCTACTGAAAGTACCAGAAATCCATCATAGAGACAAAATCTTAAAAGCTATTAGAGAAAGACAGTGAAACACATAAAAAAGTAAACTCATTAGGATTACAGCAGACTTCTACACAAACTTTAAAGTCTAGGAGGGATTTGAATGAAGTGTTTCAAGCACTAAAAGACAACTTCCAACCTGGGCATATATGTCCTATGAAACTTGCCTTCAAAATTAAGAGAATTAAAGGATTTTCATGATAAGGAACACCATAAAAAATTCATAATTACCAAACCAATATCACAAACAATTCTGAAGGATATCCTAGAAAGAGACAGTAAAGCCAACAATACCAGTGAGAAAAATAGCAACAGCAGCAGCAGCAGCAACAACAACAACAACAAAACCTTGTGAGATGGGAAGCAAGCAAAAGGAAAAAAAAATCGCCAATGGGAGCATAATGTAATGACAAGAATAAATCAAAATGCCTCAGTAATAATTCTCAAGGTGAATGGTCTCACCCTAAACAAAAGACACAGATGATCAGAATAGCTTAAAAAGCAAAATGCAGGAGCTGGGGAGTTAGCTCAGTGGTTCTGGCGCCTGTTGTGCAAGTGCAAGGACCCAGGTTCAATCCCCGGTAACCATATACCATACTGGGCATGGAGACTCACGCTCCCATAGGTTTTGGTGCATCATACTGGAATTATCATTTGATTGTAGGAAGCATGTAATTTCTTCTTAATTTTGTCTATAACCCATTGATTATTCGGAATAATCAAATTAGAAGCATGGAATACAAACTCAGTACTAATAAATCAGTGCTGTTCCTGTACACCAATAACAAAATCCCCATGAGAGAAATTAGGGAAATGACACCTTTCACAATAGCAGCAAGATAAATGAAATACTTAGGGGTTAATCTAATGAAGGAAATTAAAAACCTCTACAATAAAACTGTATTATACCAAAAAAGGAGACTAGAAAGACAATCAGAAAAATAAAAAATTATGCCCTGGGAACCAGGGCTTTTAGTTCAGTGGTGCTGTGCCTGCCTGGCAAGCACAAGGCCCTGAGTTTGATCCCCAGTACTGGAAAAAAAAGTTATACCTTGTTTCTGGATTGGCAGAACCAATAACTATTTATAAAGATAACTTATACTTCCCAAACTGTTTTACAGATTTAATGCCATCCAAATCAAAATACCAAGAGCAGAGTTTGGCCTGAGCTCTGAGTGAGGAGCTGGGAACTGGAGAAGCAGAAGACAAGCTCATGGTCTTGGCATAAGCCTGGTGGAGGACTTCAAGGATACAGTGGAATGGTAAGCAGGAACAAATCAAAGTTTCAGAATCCAGACACTAGAAAATAACCCGAGGGAAGAAAAGAAGGAGGGTAGTGGATCCCTGGTAACTAGAACAGATCTTTAGGAAAAATTGGAGCCTACAGAGAAATGGAAGCCACAGACCACAGTGCCAAAAAAGGAAGGAGCAATCTACCCTTTCTCCCTGGCTCCTGGTTAGTGAAATGAGAAAGGATTGGATCTATAGAGAAAAGAAAACAGGTGACTCCAGAGGCCTTCAAGGAAAAACACATCAGGATGCTATGCATTACAACAGCTGACTGCAGTCCCAGCATCTGCCATGTCCATTAGGGAGAGTATCTGGTCAGACGCCATTTTAGGGAGGAGCCTGTTGAACAGGAGACTCAGAGTAGCCACAAGTTGGCTTGATCTCAAGGTTCTCAGTGTTCAGATGCTACAGCGAGTCAGGAAGGAACAGCCTCAGGAGTTATCCATGAGCAGAGAGCTATAGTCAGGCCAGCAAGAGATATCCAGAGTATTGTAAGCTAAATGATTGTGACACTGTCTTCACAACCAGAGGCCAGGTTCCATCTGAACTTCTGTAGATTTGAGAGTGCCAGAAATGACACTTTGCCCTACTCCTGCTGGCTTGCTGAAGATTATCCAGCATGAATCTGTTCTCTGATTGCCTCACTTGTCTGTTAGCAAGAGCAGAGCCATACACTGAATTTGACACTGACACAAAATTGTAGATTTCAAAAGATAACCATAGGCTTGAAATCACAAATCACAGATAAATTTCTTTTTTTTTCTATGCTTTTAAAAATTGCGTGGCTTTTTTCTTGAGAGAAAAAAATTCTTGGCTTTTTTCTCAAAGCAAGGAAAAAAAATATCCAAACTCATGCAATTAAGAATGAAAAGAGTGAAATCACAGTGGATCCTTCCGAAATCCAGAAAATCATCATCTTGTTTGAAAACTTGTATTAGATTCAGAAGATTCAGAAGAAATGCAGAGATTTTTAGATATATTTGAATTGTCAAAGCTGAATTCTAACTTCTATATAAGCTAGTATCAATCAATGGAATTGAAGATGTAATTAAAAACCTACCAGCAGAGAAAAGCCCAGCTCCTGACAGAGTCACTGCTGAATCCTACAAGGTCTTTATAGAAGATCTAATCCCTTGTCATTGGGTAGGAAACACTGATATATTGAAAGTTGCCATAATCCAAAATTGTTATACAGGTTTAATGCAATCCCAATCAAAACACCAATAACATATCTTACAGGAAAACAATGCTAAAATTCATTTGGAACCAAAGCAAGAATAATTCTGGGCAACAAAGGTAAGGAAGGGGCCATCATCATCCCTGACTTGGAATTGTACGACAAAGCTACCATGATAAAAACATCATGGTATTGGCTGGGGATTTAGCTCAGTGGTTCCGGGGCCTGTCTTGCAAGCGCAAGGACCCGGGTTCAATCCCCGGTAACCACATATGACACGCCCAGCAGGAACCAGTACCACATACCACAGTGCCGGGTGTGGTGGTTCACACCTGTCATCCCAGCACTCAGGAGGCAGAGGCAGGAGGATTGCTGTGATGTGAGTTGGAGGCTGAGCTCAGGGCCAGCCTGAACTACAAAGCGAGACCCTGTCTCAAAAAATCTAAAAGAACAAAAAAAAAACACATCATGGTATTGGTAAAAAAAATTAAAAAGACTTCAAAATCAATGGAACAGATTAGAAGATGCATAAATAATTCAAAACACAGTAGGTAGCCTTTTCTTTGAAAAAAGAGGCCAAACACTTTCACTGGAAAAAAAAGATAGCCTCTTTAATAAATGGTGCTGGAAAAAGTGGCTTTCTACATGCTCAAGATTAAAAATGAAACCCATATCCTTTTACCATACAATAATTAAAATCAAAATAGATTAAAGATCTAAATATTAAAACAAACAATCTACTGGAAGATAAAATAGGTAGAACTCTTGAAGACATTGATGTAGGCCAAGACTTTATTAACAAAACCCCAGTTACATAAGAAATATCACAAAGAATCAACATCTGGACAGTTATTAAAAAGCTTGTGCATAGCAAAACAAAGTCACCAGCATAGTGAAGAGTCAAGTTTCAGAGTAGAAAAAAGTTTGCTGCTGTTTCTCTAACAAAGAACTAATATGTAGAATATATGATCATTTCAAAAATATTAGGGCACTCAAGATCTAAAGACCTAATCCAAAACTGGGCAACTAAAGTGAATAGACACTTCTCAGATGAAGAAGCACAAATTTCAAATAAATATAGGAAAAAATGTTTGACATCAATGTCTATTTGAGAAATGTAAAACAGCACTAACCTTCCATCTCATCCCTGAAAGAAGGGCTACTCATCAAGAAATCAAACAGTATGGGCTGGGGATTTAGCTCGGTGGTTCCGTGGTTCCGGCACCTGTCTTGCAAGTGCAAGGGGCCGGGTTTGATTCCCAGGTAACCACATACAATACTACGTGTGGAGACTCATGCCCAGCAGCAATCAGCACCACATACCACAGTGCCGGGCATTGTGGCTCATGCCTGTAATCCCAGCACTTGGGAGGCAGAGGCAGGAGGATTGCTGTGATGTGAGTTGGAGGCTGAGCTCAGGGCCAGCCTGAACTACAAAGCTAGATCCTGTCTCAAAAAAAAAGAAAAGAAAAGAAAAGAAATCTAACAATAACTAGTGCTGTGGGGAAATAGAAAGCTATCTGCGTTGCGGATGGGAATGTAAACTGATTCAATTACTACAGAAATCAGTATGGAGAGTCCACAAAAACTAAAATGAGAATATTTTTTTAAGTCAGCTATTCTCCTTTTTAGGTATCTTCCTGAGAGTTATAGACACCATATCACAATTATGTATACATATGTACATTGATAGCAGTACAATTCATAATGGCTACATCTTAAAGGCAGCTTATATGTGCATTAACAGATGAATGGATGAAAAAAAAATTGGTGTTTATTGGACAGTGGAATAGTACTCTATAATAAAGAAGGTAAGATTGAATCATTTGTAGGAGATTAGATGAAAGCTGGGCATGGTGGTTGGTGTACGCTTGTAATCCCAGAATTCAAAAGGCTGAAACAACAGGCGGATCGTTGCAAGTTCAAGTTCAGTCTAGGCTACCATGAGTTCAAGGCCAGCCTGAACTACATAGTGAGCCCCTGTCTCAAAAAACAAAACAAAATAACAATAAAAACCCTAAGAAAAATAGATACACTTTGAGACCATAATGTTGAGTGAAGTAAGTCAGACAGATAAGCTTCAATAATGTCTGTTTTCTCTTACATGAAAAATTCAATATATAAAGTGCAAAATAAAACACAATAGAAAGAAAGAAAAGTAATTGTAATGGACAGTGTATCTAAAAGAGCACCTTGATTTAGTATAGATTTTATATGCTTTATATGTTTTTTAACTTCTTAGTCTGGCTATTAATCTGTATGTATGAAAATTAATTTTTTAAGGGCTTATCAGGTAAGTGAAGCCAAGGCTGGCAAAAGAAGGGAGGAGGTGATGAAGAAGGAGGAAAAAGGAATACAGATGTTTCATGTACTTGTACCAATTTCCCATAAGGAATATAATCATTTTGTATTACAATCATGTACTTAACAAATTAAAAAAGAAAAAGAAAAATGAAAGCTTAAAATGAATGTAATTGTGTTTTAGTGAATAAACACAAGTATTTTATCTATAATAATATGTGTTCAAGGTCATACTTATGGATACTTTGCTCCAAATGAGTGTAGAAAAAAGAATGTTAAAAATAGATGTGTAAATAACATTTTCCTTAACAAAACTAATAAAAGATCGTATCAAGATGGGCAATAAACATGACCATTAACTTATTTTTAAAACAAGAAAAGAAAAAGTGAATGAGTAGTGAAAAAAAGAAATTGGTAAAATTTACAGTTCTTATCTTTTAGGTTATGTTTCCATTCTTTTCAGCCTCACTCAGTTTGTGCTTGGACAGAACCACCCATAAACAAAGATTTGTTTTCTAACCTTCGGTCCTCCAGGTAAGTTTCCCCTTCCATATTCCTCTACTTGGCTGCTCACAGGCAATTAAAATTCAGTATGTTATCTACATAGGACATTTAGATCTTAAATGTCCCCTGAAGGCCCATATGACAAAAGCTTCGGTGACAGTCTGTGGTGTTCCTAGGACAAGATAGAGCTTTTAAAATATGGAGCCTAATTGAAGTAATTAGGTCATTGGGTATATGCTTGTTAAAGGAGTGTTGGGATTTGAGCCCTTCCTTGTCTCTTTACTTTCTGGCTGCCATGAAATGAATAGGCTTCTTAAAAGCCATGTTCATGCTGTGATGCACTGTGCCACCATATGCCCAGAGCAATAGCACTAAGTGACCATGGACTGAGTCATAATCAATATTTCCTTCTTATAATTTGGTTATCTCATATATTTTGTTGCAGTGATAGAAAGCTAACATAATATTTAGTATTGAAATTTTATCTAAATATTTATGCAATGTCATGTTCATTCTATCACACTTATTCTCTTTGGCCCACTCTTCAAACCCATCTACCTACATTTTAGGCATCTTCCTTTTGTTCCTCCTGGTTCACTCTCCATCCTTTTCTTTCCATACTTTTCATCTGAAGGCTCAATTTTATGAACTACACAGTGCATTCCCTTGGCCTTATGCTTAGCTCATGATCAACAGTCAGGAGACTAGAGAGTGGGAAGGAAGCTGTCTTCAGTGGAATCATCTAGTCTCACTCCAGCTAAGATATCCTGTGTTCATGAGTTAGAGGAATCCATATTTTTAAGTGCCTATAATATCCAACATGATGTAAATATTTAATAATGCCCCTATCAAAATATCAGTGACGTTCTTCAGAGAATGAAAATAGTGTTAAAATTTGCATGGAACCATCAGTGATGCTCAATAGCAGTAGAAATCTTGAGCAAAAATAACAGAGTAGGCACGTCACATTGCCTGACTTCAAAATATACAACCAAGAAATAATAGCAACAACAGCATGATATTGACACAAAAACAAACATATAAATGAATGGAACAAAATGGAAAGCTCTGAAGTTAGCTATAACCAATTGATTTTCCACAAAGATGCAAAGAACACAAATTGGAGGAAGGACAATCTCATTAGTGAACAGTGCTAGGGGAATTGGATATACACATACAGAAGAATGAAACTTAACCCCTACTTGTCACCACTTAGGAAAACTATCTCAAAATGGATCAAAAGCTTAAATATGTAACCTGAAGCTATAAAACTACTAGAAGGAAACAGGGGAAATGCTTAGAAAATTGGAATAGACAAGGATTTTTTGGATAAGATTTCAAAAGCACAGGAAACAATAAAAATAGGCAAATAGAATTATATCAAACAACAAATGGCTCTACATTGGAAAAGAATCAGAGTAAAAGGAAAACTTACAAAATAGAAGAGAGTATTTGCAAATAGTACATGTGACAAGTTTACTACTCAGGATACGTAAGAAAAGACTGAATAGTAAAAAAAAATCTGATGATGAAATCAGTAGCCCTAAATACATACGTCACAAGAGAAAAAAAACAAATTGCCAGTGGGTATATGAAAGATTGTTCAACACCATTAATCATCTACGAAATGCCAATCAAAACTAGAATGAGATATCATTTCACTGTTAACATTTTATGAGTGGCCGTAAAGGGGCCCATCCCCCCATCAGCATAAGGTGAGCATCTTGTTCCACAACACAGTGAAAATCCATGAGATACTGTGACAAGCCCAAAGGCAGTGGGGTCTTGTGAGCATATAGTAAAATGTCTGAAGTCATGTTCCAAAATAAACCTTTCCTCCTTATAAATTAATTATTTCAGGTATTTTGTCACAGTGATGGAAAGCTTACTAACATACCACCATTATGGAAATTAGTTATGGAGATTCTTTTAAAAAATTAAAAATAGGGGCTGGGGATTTAGCTCAGTGGTTCTGGCGTCTTCCTGACAAGCACAAGGTCCCGAGTTTGATCCCCAGCACCACATACCACAATGCTGGGTGTGGTGGTTCATGTCTGTAATCTCAGCACTCAGGAGGAAGATGCAGGAGAATTGCCATGAGTTTGAGGCTGGCCTGGGTTGGGCACTAGCCTGAACTACAAAGGCAGACCTTGTCTCAAAAAAACTAAAAAATAAATAAATAAAATAAACATAAGACTGCTGTATGATACAGTTATGCTATTACTGGATATATACCTAAAGGAAATAAAATCATTATGTTGAGGAGACATCTGTACAACTGTATTTATTTTAGCACTGTTCACAATAGCCAAGAAATGGAGATATCCTATGTGCCTATCAACTGATGGATGGATAAAGAAAATGTAGTATATAACATACAATGGAATGATATTCAGCCACAAAAAGAATGATATCTTGTCATTTGAGCAACATGGATGGACCTGGAAATCATTATGCCAAGTGAGATAAGCTAGGCACAGACAGATAAGCATAATAAAATTCACTCTTGTCAAATAGGAAATAGTTGACTTCATAAAAGTTAAAGAGTAGAAGCTGGACATGATGGTATACCCCTGTAATCCCAGCATCCTGGGAGACTGAAGTAGCAGGATAATAAGTGCAAGCCTGGCCTGGCCAACTTGGTTACTTAGTGAGATGTTGCCTCAAAATAAAAAAAGAGTTGAGGATATAAGTCATTGCAAAGGCTATAATTCCGTGTAAAAGTCCTAGGTTTAATCTCCATGCCAGAGGTGGAGGTGAGAGTAGAATGGTGGTCACCAAATCCAGTGGAGAATAGAGAGGACAAGGGGATGGGGAGAATGTTGATCAGATACTTACTAAGATAAGAATAAGAAATTCTGATATGCTATTGTGGGATAGGATGACTATACAATAATTTTACTATGTATTTGAAAAAAGGAGAAAAGGTTTTCAAAATTTTCACTAAAGAAATAAATATTTGAGGAGATATATTTAACCTTATGTAAGCATTATATTGCATATAATTGAATCAAATCATCGTGCTGCGTTATAAATTTGCACTAATTTTATATTTTTGTCAGTTCAAAGTAAATTTAAAATTTGAAATATTTTAATGTGCTCACCACAGTAATATTTGCTTCTGATTCAGGATATTGCATAGCAGCTCTGGTTGAATTTGTGTAACATTTTTGCCATTATTAATTGGAAATTTTACCTTGGGCATTAACTTGGTAATCTCATAAATTCTAATGTCTTATACATAGTTGTTGACAAAGCATGAACCTAAACTATCTTTCCTTCTGTTATTAGCAGCACTTTTCACTTAGTTTTCCAAGCCAGATATCTGGAGTCATGTCAGATTCTTTCTGCTTCCTTTCTCTGGATCACCAACCCCTTCAGACTCTCCGTGTATATCCTTTCTTGCTTATATTTCCACCTCTTCACTTTCTCAATTCCTCCCTTAAATCACACCCTTACCATCTCTGAGCTCTGAAGCACTTAACATATATTTACCATTCTTAATGTATTCCTATGAGATAATCTTTAGTATTAATAAAATATCTAACATTTATTGATTTATTACTAAGTACAAATTCTAAGCTCTTTGCCTTTGTTAACTCATTTGATCATCACAACCTTCCTATGAGATGGATACTGTAATCAACCCCATTCAGTAGATGGAGAGGTGGAGATGATAAATAACTTGTCTAGAATCGTGCAGCTAAAATGTACTAGAGCCAGCTTTATGTCCCTATTTCCTCTGTTCAGTTAAGAGCTAGGACAAAAACTATCCCCAGCTCTGAGTTCAAGATCTAGCATAAAGCAGATGCTTACTGAATTAAAATGGGCTGTTAATGTAATTTTTCAACCATTCTTTTTGGTTTTAGACTCATTCACTTCAACCAGTCACTTCAACTAAGCACTGAAGAAAATGTCCTTTTAAATATAAAAATTTGTCATGACATATACTTGTGCTTAAAATCCTTTACTAATTTTCCATTGCCTATAAAGTAGAGCTCAAATTCCTTAGCACAATATAAATGGCCCCCAACAAATGTAAGACAGTGGTTCCAAAGTCTCAACGGATGCAGATCTTTGTAGCCTGATGTAATAAGCTGCTTTTCCTGGGGAGTAATTAGTATTCTTGGCAGAATATATGAGCAATTTTCTAAATGACTAATGGGTTTAAGAATACTTCCCCAGGGCTGGGGATATAGCTCAGTGGTTTCTGCACCTGTCTTGTAACGCAAGGGCCCGAGTTCGATCCTTGGTTACCACATAACAATACTGGGTGTGGAGACTTACCCCAGCAGCAACCAGTACCACACACCACAGTGCCGGGCGTGGTGGCTCATGCCTGTAATCCCAGCACTGGGGAGGCAGAGGCAGGAAGATTGCTGTGATGTGAGTTTGAGGCTGAGCTCAGGGCCAGCCTGAACCACAAAGTGAGACCCTGTCTCAAAAAAACCTTAAAAAAAAAAAAAAAGAATATTTCCCCAGAGCTGGGTGTGTTGGCACACTTCTGGGAGGCAGAGGCAAGAAGATTACTGACAGGTCAAGGCCAAACTGGGCTTACATAGTGAGTGCAGGGCCAGTCTGAACAAGAAAGTGAGACCCTGTCTAACCCCACCCACTACCACCACCATAAAAGATGCATCCTCAGAAACTAGGTCACTTGATGCCCTTTTTTGAGATGTTTTCTTGCTATGTTATCTAAGCCAACCTTATTCTCACTGTGTAGCACAGGCTGGCTTCTAACTCATGATCTGCTTGCCTCATAACTCCTGAGTTTTGGAATAACAGGCATATTCTATCATATCCATCTTGATTATTGTCTTTAAACTGATCTATGATGTTTCACTAATAACTCAAACAGGTTGTTGTCCTTAGTAAGATATCATTAAAACAAACAAAAAAAAAATTCAAAGGGCCAAGGGTTTAGCTGAGTGATTCTGGCATCTGTCTTGCAAGCACAAGGTCCCGAGTTTGATCCCTGGTAACCACATACCACAATGCCAGTGTGGTGACTCATTCCTATCAGCAATCAGTACCACACACCACAATGCTGGGCATGATGGCTCATGCCTGTAATCCCAGCACTTGGGAAGCAGAGGCGGGAGGATTGCTGTGAGTTCGAGGCTTGTCTGGGCTACATAGTGAGCTCAGGGTCAGCCTGAACTACAAAAGGGAGACCCTGTCTTAACAAACAAAACAAAGAACCCCACCAAATTCAGTCTAACAATAATTATCTAGTCATTTTTCCTTATAGCTCTACCAAGAGTGATTATTTTACTTGGACTTTTGAGACAGCTTCTTGTTTTGAGACAAGTTTGAAATATAAGTGATACATAGTTATAATATTTGAAAGTTGTTTTAACGATTGGTGTTCAAAAGTGAATAAATGATTGAATGTGTGAAAGGAGAAATTATTGTAGTTTGTTCTGAAATATTAAATGTATTTAAAATATTCTAAATGTGAACTTTTGTTAGAGAAAATAACACTTTGATTTCCATAAAAAAGTTTTTCTAGGTTTTATGAATACTTTTATAGGAATATTGAAGCATATGTAGTAAAGAAGGCAAGAATAGGCTAACAAATCTATTTCTAGATTTCTGTATTCATTACTGTATGAAGCCAGGCAAATACACCTGCTGGTAGAAGCCCTGAAGACCCAAGTTACATCTACTCACATCTGTGCCAACAGCTGATCTCATTTTGAATTGTCTGCTTAGTATTCACTGGAGTTTCATTTGTCCTTTTTTCTACCTTCCTCTTGCTAAAACTGTTTACAATTTTAAAACACCAACATAATTTTTAAAGTCCCATGATTATATTCTATTTGTCAGCTACATTAACATGAAAATGAAATATAAAAATTAATTTTGCTTTTAGAGCAATTCTCTTCCCAGTATTATAGCCTTCTCAGGTATGCATGCAATTAGAAAGGAGATCTGTTCTAATGTGAAGAAAGAAAATGATTCTAAAATAGAAGCAAAAACCACTCTTCTGATTAAGAGACATCCATGCTTTCCTTCCTAAGTTGATTTTGAATGCCCACTGCAGGGTATCAAACACATGGCTTGGTAACATGTCATTATTATTTAGTAGGTATTATTCACAGTATCTATCTACAGAAACCTAGCTATATACTTGTGCTTATTTGGCTTGTAAATTTTTCTTACATGTTACCTACTTTACATTTTTTATTGGAAACTTCTAGTAAGCTTCTGGCTATTTCTAGTATGTTACTACTAATTTCATAAGGGAGAGGAAAATAGGCATAAAAGAACTAGAACTACAGTTCTTGTTTCAGTTTCTTATTCTGGAAAGAGATAATAGCAGGGAGTAGTGGGGGAGAGGAGACCCTTTAAGAGTTGGATAGTATTGTAGGATGAAAATCACACTCCATTGCTTACCACAAATATTTTCTTGATAGATGCTTAATAAACTGTGGAGTTAAAGTGCCTTTAATTGTTATTTCTATTACCTATTATCTTATGATTACAAATTGACTATGTTTCAAATAAATTACATGAGTCCTGGATTAAGGATGCATGCAACATGACCTTGGGTGACTTGCTCCATTTTCACTGACCTCGCTCCTTGGGGTGTCCAAGGTATTCATGGCATCTAAGATTCCTAAGTCCTATACTGGGTCCTGGCCTCCTCAAAGCTGAACTTCATTGTTTGTTCCCTATTCTCTTGGTAGCCACAATGATCACGAATCAGTTTAAAAACATATATTCTAATTTGCTAATGTAATTTTAACAATATCCTCAGTTTATTAGGACTTCTCTAAAGATTCTTTTTTTATGTCGTACTGGGGGTGGAACTTGCCAGGCAGGCATGGTGCTATTGAGCTATATCCCCGGCCCCTGTAAAGATTCTTTTAAGCCCAAAGGAATAATTCTAATGGTAGATATTTTAACTAAAATTTCTGCCTCTTCTGGGCTACTGAATTTATAACTTCTAAACAAATGCTGGCTTTCCTTCTTAGGCAGGAAATCAGTGGATAATCTTGATGGATTTGTGAGCATCATCATTGCTCTAACATACATTTCCTTCTCCAAAGCTAGGAACAGCACACATCTCCCTGTGAGGTCACAGACCTACTGAGTTGGTAATAATAGTGATTAATATTTCTGTCTGGAAAAGAGATAAACTGCTCACCTACTGGGATGCATTAATGTTTTCACAATTTCAGGTAATGCAACAAACACTAGAAGATGTACAGAAGATAGTTTTATTTTTCTTTTAGAAAATGAACAATTAACCATCTCATTAGCGTATCTTCTTATAGTATTTGCAGTAAATGCACCATAACTGTCCTATAATATAGCTTATTACAAAAATTCTAGTATATCATATAGTTTGATATACTAGTATATGATATAGTTTGTCCCTTTACATGTAATTTCCAAGAGAGACAGCCTCACTTAATTTAATTATTGCAAAATAAGATTAGCCTTGTATACCTAAGATCATTACACAACACAGTTAGACAAATATTAACTTAATACCTATTATTTGTAAAGCACTGGAGTAAGTGTTATAAATCACTAACATTTGTATAATCCTTTGGCATACTACTATATTAACTCTTCTACTTGGTTATCATCTTTGTTTTATAGTTGGGGAACTGAGGCTAGGAGGTATGAGTGGCTTGATACCAAAGGCTGCCAAGCTAACGAATGTTAGGGTCATAATTAGTTACTTGCTTCTAATGAGTAAAATTTTATGAATCAATGCCTAGTAGTGCATTTTATTGCAAGTCATAAAAAGGATCACTTCTGCCTGGTGAGCTCTCATTCTCTTTCTCTTTCTCACATTCTCTTGGACTCTTTCCCTATTTCTTAACCTTCATTTCTCTCTCAAATAGCTGTTTCTCTGGAGAACAAGATGCCATGAGTTGGGGCCACTCAGGCAGCTCTGTACAGAGGCTTGGGAAAGAACAAGCTTTCCATCAAAGCCTAGTACCCATAAGTCTATCATGAGTGCAATACATCCTGGAAATAAATCCTTCTGCCCCAACCAAGTCTTAAGTGATGACAGTCTTGATTGATACATTGTCACCTAAATTTGGCCTGTTAAATTGCTTTTAAACTCTGGACATAGAGAGCATGAGACCATATCACTTTAAACCACTACATTTTGGGTGATTATTTATGCAAAAATAGAGTACTGATAGATCTCGCCAAAATTAGGACAAAACCATAATGAATAGATGAATGATTAAAGTATATTTTCTGTGATCACAGGATATATGGAGGCTATTTTTTCTTAATTTTTACAGTGACACACTAGTAGCATTTAACTAGTGTTATCAGATCTGTTCTTAAAAATTAAAGAGAGATTAAAAGGAAAAAAATTAAAGGGAGAAGAAAACCAAGAGACCATATAGTTTAAATTCTGCATGGTCAAGTGATTTAGAAACAGGAGGTACCCAAAATCGTTTTGTTTTAAACACACACATTTGTTCCTAAAGCATTAACAGATCTATATAATGTCTTGCAATAACTGTTACCAACTCTCAAGCATACCAAATAATCCAACAGTTCAATAATTTTCATTTCTAGAGACCTCTTCCACAGCAATTTACTATCTTTCTCTAATCAAGAGTGGTTGCACAGTAGCCCAGGTGTCTGGGCAGGACTTCCCTTAGTCATTTTGACTTTGTGATCATTTTCGAAAGAGAATTCACTAATGTGAATATGACAAAAATAGAGAAGCATTAATATTTTAAAGAAAACCTAAAATAATTAATATATATGGCTTCTTTGTCCTAGATTCGCCAGTCCATTAGGTAATATAAAATGAAGTTACATTTACTTTTTTGTCCAAATTATAGTAGTTAATGCTTTTATAATTTGAAAGTAGGACATTAGTACTATTACCTTTGCAGAGTGCTCTCTGAATTTTTGTAGGGATCTCTACGAGAGGAGTATCCACATGTGCTCACCAATTTATCTTCCTACTGGTTGCCATGAGACACTTACCATGTTCTTTCTTTTCTGCTTCAGCTTCCTGGCCAATGTGTACTTCCTTGTCTTAAGATGTGGATAACATTCTACACTACTAATGTATTACTCAGGGTAGGCTTTATATATGTCAAGGATGTTTTTTTCTTGATCTTTCTTTTTCCAAGTATTCTAGAGGTACAAGGCTTAATGGGAGGTCATGTGAATGACCTTTTCTCCAATTCTCCATTACTTTCCCTCTTTCTCTGTTCTACTGGTTAAAGTCAAGAATACATAAAGGCTCTTTTAACTTCTCTTCTTTATAGTTTTTTTCCTTATCTACTTCCCCATCATCTTCCATTCATATCCAAAAAAATTAATAGTCACAAGCAACTGATGACTACAGTCTCTATAGACAAAAGACAGAAGCTAGACAACATACACAGCTCAATTACACCTAGTGGTAACCCTTATCTGAGATTTTCCTTTCCATAGTTTCAGTTTTTCTTGGTTTATAACAATTTGTAAATATTAAGCGGAAAATACCAGAAATAAACACTTAGAAAGTTTTAAGTAGTATACCATTCTCAGTAGTGTGGTGAAGTCTTGCACTATCCTGTTTTGTCCAACCTGGAATGAAACATCCCTTTATCCAGCATATAAACATTGTGTGGGACATTCATCCCTTAGTCACTTAGCAGCCATCTTGCTTATCAGATTCACTGCCACAGTATCTCTGTGCATTTATTTATTTGTAACATCAGTGGTGTCAGGAATCCGCTGAGGATCTTTAAATATATAGGTATCTGTCATCTTTCCTGTCACTGGAACAAAGTACCTGATACTCTCAATTTAAAGAAGGAGAGATTTATTCTTGGCTCACAGTTTCAGAGGTCTCAGTCTTTGGTCTACTGTCTTTATGGTAGGAGCCTCATGGCAGAGGGTCATGGTAGAACAAAGTTAGTCACTTCATGGCAGCCAGGAAGTAGAGCACAAGAGAAGAGTGCTACTGAGAAATGTACCCTCCAAAGATATACCTCCAGTAGCCCACTTTTTCTAATGAGCCCTACTTCTTAACAGCACAAGGAGCTATGAATATCAATGGATTAATCTGAAGCTGAGTACGGTCCTTCATATTCCAAGCACATCTCCAGGAGTCTTTCAATTCAGTCAAGTTAACTAAGCTTACCTGTCTCAGAATATATACCTGTTGGTATACATTAAGGATAGGGAGGGACTGTT
Organism: Petromus typicus; assembly: GCA_004026965.1. Classification (NCBI taxonomy): domain Eukaryota; kingdom Metazoa; phylum Chordata; class Mammalia; order Rodentia; family Petromuridae; genus Petromus; species Petromus typicus. The sequence goes on from PVIR01011512.1 coordinate 32,465, forward strand.
ATGATTTACTACCAAACTAAAATATTTAATTTGCAATATAATTTAATTATATACTAGTTATTTTCTAAAATCAGAGAAGCATCAATAAAGTGAAATGAGGTATACATTCTGGAACACTACTTGCTACTTGCATTTTAAAAAAAATTTAAATCTCTAATCAGACTTAGTGCTCTCCAATCTCTACAATTCTCCATTGCTTACAAAGGCCGACTACTTGCTACTTTTGAATGATGGGCCTTTTAATCCACTAAACAAAGTTTTAGAAAACTTTACAGTTGAATTTCAATCCAAATACCATACTGAAAATCTTTAAATATGTTCCTATATTTTTTGAAAACCCTCAAAGTTTTTGGCCTTGGAAAAATTTGGAAACTTTCTATAGATATTTATAAATAATAAAGTGGAACTGAAATATGGTCTTTTGTCTTCAGTATCCCCAGGTCTCACATTCTTGGATTCAAGCAACTTTGGAATAAAATGTTTAGAAAAACTGAATTCTGTATTGAACATACACAGACTTCTTTTTTAATAATTATTCCCTAAATAACACAATATAGCAGCTATTTACATAGCACATTATCGTAGTTAGTATAAATCATTTAGGGATGATTTAAAGTATATAAGAGGATGATTATAGATTGTATGTAACTGTTGTGCCATTTAACACAAGGACTTGAACATTTAAAACTTTAGTTTTAGTTCAGGTCCTAGAATCAGTTCCCTGTGGGCAACAAGGAGCAGTAAATATTTAAGACTTTTTACTAATTCACATAGGTCTTTTCCCTAAAAATATCTTGTTTATGAAGCAGTGGGTGATAATCCAGCATGTATCTCCCAATATAAGTTATCCAAATGTGAGGACCAACCTACCTTTCCTATGACATCCATTAACAACTTGAGGGCTCGAGGATCATGAACCAGTGAATCTGTATAGAAGGAGCCTAGGTATTTCTTTGGGTCAATTGGATTGTCCTGGGCACATAGATCTGGGCGCATGTTGAATCCATGGGAGATTCTTCCCACTGTGAAGGGGAAAGCACCACCTGCAAGTAAAATGAATAAATCAGGAAGAGTGTGGATTAAAAAGGATTCCTTTCAATCTTGGTGTTTTATGTAGAGAAAAGTTACCATAGCCTAGCTGATAAAGAGTATTTACAAAGGATCTGGTGGGTTCCAGATGCTGGGAGGTGATTCAAAAGAAATGACACAACTCATCTAGAAATTCAGACATGAGAGATTTATCCCAGAGAGAGAAGACAAACATTCAAAGATACATGGTCAGTTTTTTCAGATGTAGTATGCTTATCACAGCAAAATACTGAGACAGTATTATCAGTTGAGTGATATCTAAATCATGATGGCACGTCTATAAAATGAAATGCTGTGTACAAAGTCATGAAAAAGTAATATAGTCCTGTATTTATTGACAAAGAAAGATATCTTATTTATGTATAGGGAAGGAAAAAGCAGGTTAGAAAATAACCTACGTAGTTTGATATTTTTTGGGTATTTGTGTGTATGTCCAAGAGCCACAATCTCAATTACTGATGGAGGCCAGGCAAGCAATACTGAGGAATGGATTCAGCCTTTGTAAGCAATGGAGAATTGTAGAGATTGGAGAGCTCTTAGTCTGATTAGAGATTTAAATTTTTTAAAAATGCAATTAAACAAAAACTGAATTTGCCTATAAAATGTAATTTTGTCCTATCATATGACTAGAATTATGACTGGAAAGTTGGTATAAACTTGATTGTATTCCTCCAAAACTCCTCGGTTAATATTCTAACCTCTGATAATATTGTGGATAGGTAAGTTAATTAGATATTGTTTAGGCAGTTAGATATGGCTGGCCCTCAATGAGCCAGTATGGAGGCCAATCGAGGAGCCAAGGAGGACAATGAAGACATACTCATAGGAGGCCAACATTGTAAAAGAAGAAAAACTACTACACCCCTGTGCTTCTCCTAGGGATGAATAGCAGTGATTGACACTCTAACTGGATTCAGTCACCTGAGTCAGGGGCCACGATCTTCCAGGAGACATCCTTAATCCACCCTTACCAAAAATCCTTGCGTGGTCTTTGCATGTTTGCTACATCACTTGCTTCCCTATTTGATTCTCATCTAATCAATATTACCTAAGCGACTATGTTTGTCATAATCTTATTGGATGATTATAGTTTTATCCCAACTTTTAATTTCTCATAGGATAAATATTACCTAAGTGACTGTACTTGCCATTTTACTAGTTGACTATAGTTTTGTCCCACCTTGAACCTGCCTCACTTTGTGGCTTTGCTCCATAAAAACCCCATCAAAACCAGCGTGAACAGGCAACTCAGTTTCTGGTACCTCTTCTGCCTGTCTTATACAGAAGCCATCTTTGTTTCAATAATTTTTTCCTACTCTTCACTTCCATTTCTCCTAGAATTCATTCTTCGATTTCAGAGAACACAAACTTGTTCTTTGGAAATCTAGCAGCTATGGGATTTATATCTATTTCCCTTATATCAATATGACTGGACTTGGAGACAAAGCCTATGCAGAAATAATAAAAATTACCTGAATTTGAAAGATGAGGCCCTAAAACAAAAGGACTGATGGCCTTATTACAAGAAGAGGTACCTGTGCTCTCCCTTACCTTACAGAAGAAGAGCTATCTGTGAGCTAGGAAGCAAGTGCTCCCTGGAAGCCATCCCTGCCAACACCTTGATCTCAGACTTCTAGTTTCAGGAACCATGGGAAAATAAATGTCTGTTTATGTTTCTAGTCTGTGATATTTTGTTATAGCAGACTAGACATAAGTACAAATAGGATCTTACCTCCATGTGCAAAACATACTTTCAGTTTAGGAAACTTCTCAAACACCCCACCCATGATCATGGAACAAACAGCCATGGTAGTTTCTGAAGGCATTCCTGGAAGAGGAAATAGTCACAAAGTTCAGGCTGCTACCTTTTCCCAGAAGAAACTCATCGACATTCATGGCCACGGAATAGCAAGCAATAGCTGAGGAACTGCCAGTGCCAATAGTCATTTGGCTCCTATTCTCCAGTGCAGTTTATCTATATACAGGTTATTATTTGACAAGGAGTGTCAGTGGATGCTTCTCCTTTGCCATCTGGAAGGAGAATAGTGTAGTGTGTAGAACATCTTTCATCCTGAATCTCCTGACTTTAGTTTTGGGTGCAGTGGGGTGAGCAAGGAGTCTGGGATGAATACTATAGCTCTTGCAATATTCTTGTCTACTGGCCTGTGATTAGTTATTTAATGTTGCGTGAGCCCAGGCATTCCTTGTAAGATGAATACAACCTTGGCTATCTTAAAGGGCCTTTCTGAAAATTTATTTTTATTTTTTTTGAGACAGGGTCTCGCTTTGTAGTTCAGACTGGCCCTGAGCTCAGCCTCTAACTCACAACACAGCAATCCTCCTGCCTCTGCCTCCTGAGTGCTGGGATTACAGGCATGAGCCACCATGCCCGGCACTGTGGTATGTGGTACTGATTGCTGCTGGGTGTGAGTCTCCATGCGCAGCATTGTATGTGGTTACCGGGGGATCAAACCCGGGCCCTTGTGTTTGTAAGACAGGCACCAGAACCACTGAGCCAAATCCCCGGCCACCTTTCTGAAATTTTGCAAGTAGTGATGTCACCAAAGTTTTTGGGGAAAACTTTGTGTTGGAGATACTCAGCAGATATTAGTTGTCTTCTGTGTCTCAACTTCTTCATTTCTAAAATAGTCATATTAATAGCTGCTCCAGCCAGTGGGTTATTTTGAGGAATCAACAGACAGCACCTAACAGTTACTGCTCAAAATTAACTATTATTGTTTGTTTTCTTGGTACTGGCAGTTGAACTAGGACCTTGCACTTGCCGATCAGGCACAGCACCACAGAGCTATGTCCCCTGTCCACTACTTTTTTTATTCTTGTCGAATCATTGCTATCTTTCAGAGTTAAAATTGAAAATTAGTGTATTGGTGTGAATTATTTCAAGTGCTGTGTGCTCCAAATGAAGCAGCTGCTCTGTGTCTGATGCCTTCATGCCCAAAGTGCCAGTTTGAGTTGCTTTTTAGAGTGGCTCAGAAATCTCTAACTGCTCCACAGATGTGACTTGCACCTTTGGGGACACCTAGTTTTGGGCTGTTGACTAGTGTTCTACTGGACACTCACTTTGTCTGTCAGTGCTCCATAAACAGAGATAGCCTATCTCTTTATTTTCCTGAGAATTCTGGGAGCTTGATGGATTCATATCCATTTGTAAGCGATTTGGGGCAAAGCTCGCTAATGGCAGGGGGATCAAAATCATTTACTGCCTTTTGTACTAGTGGTTTTGCTTCCCATTAATTACTTGAAACATACATCCCCACAAGCTATTCTTTATACAAGAGCCAGTGTTATATTCACAAGGGACTGTGATCCTTCCTGCAATTCACTAATCATCTTTGCATTCACAATAAAATTCTGAAATTGGCTTATTTGTTTATGATCTGTGTATTTATCATCCCTCTCCTTTTCCTAGAATGTAAGCCCCATGTGCACAGCAGCTTTGTTCACAGCCTTATGTAGGGTTTGGCATGGTGGAAGAGTTCAATATATAGCCACTACATAAAGAAATGATAAAAATTATTACATGAAAATACTCAGTTTTTCATGTTAAAATTTGTAATTTATAAATAAGTTTGTAAGATTTGTTACAGTTGTGTGAATCAGGATGAGATTATTTTGGAATCTGGACTGTTCTATGTTTTTAAGCATCTATTAGGAAAAAATTAGTGGGGAATGGGTAGGAATCTGCTTTGGGTTTCCACTCACAATCACAAGACCATATAAAATATAGCAGAAAGAAACCAATGGGAGAATCTAGACCAGATTTCTTGTTTACAGATGAGGAAATAGAGCTGAGAAGGTGAAGAAATTTGCTACAATCCATGACATAGAGTCTAAGTTGGCTCTGAAATTATGACTTTGATTTCCAATATATTGCTTCATTTAGTTGTTCATTATGGGTGGTTGTCATTTTGATTAATTAAAATTACTAATTGTTCTAGAGAGTGAATCAATGAATGATGCCCCCTTAAAAAGTTCCCAATATTTCACTTAGGGACCCACTTTTCATTGGATTTTTAGATGAGCTGCACTTTTTAGTTGTAGTTCTATAATTTTACATGTGTTCTCCATATTTCTCTCTTATTAAGCTGATAATGAAAGTTTGGATGGGGAAAATGGAAGTTTCTCCTCTTTTTTTTCCCATCACTCTCATGTGGAGCCATGAATTAATAGTTCAGGAGGTAAAGAGCAGCAGAGGGGAGCAAATAACAGCAAGTCAAGACCTTCTACAATTTAAGGCTTCATGATCCTTAGATGGGAGAAGTTGACTTCTACTTGTAATTCCAATGTTCTTATTAATGACAGGGGATGTAATTATCATCTTTTAAAAAATATGATGAAAATCAATACTTTTTTCTTTTTCTTGAGCCTTTTTGGAAGTTTATATTGTAAAGAGCGTTTGGTATCAGACAGATCTATGTAAATTATATTTTCTCTTATTAACTATATAACTTGGTTAACCTACCTAACAACTTTAAGACTCAGTTTCTCCATCTATAAAAAGGTCATTATAATATCAATCTAGTAGATTAAATATATGGTTTACTTATGTGATTTACTTATAAACATATTGGATATGATTACAGTCAAGCAAGGCACAAATATATAGCACTGATCTGAGTAAGAGTTCAATAAATGATAGTTAACTATTACTCTGTCTTGTTAATTTTTTTCTGTCTTTGATATACTAGGGTCCCAAAGTGATTGGAAAAACCCAAGAGTTTTCCTCTGTTCCAGACCCCAAGGTGACACAAACCTACAAGCCAAGGGAGCCAGTATTTAGCCATTCGTCCATCCATTTGCATGTCCCAGGGGTGCACAAAGAGGGAGCAGTTCAGCCTTTCAGCTGCCTTCAAAAAAACAACAGGAGAAGATTATCTGGATGAACCAATAAATACAAGGTACTCTTTTGGGGAAATTGCTTTTTTTCCTCTAAGTCTATATTGATTGAATAAATAAACTACTTCTGAAGTTGTTTTGATCTCTGTAAAAGAATCATTAACAAACTGCTCCTGCTTGGAAAATTACAGAGGACATTTAGAATTAATGAAAGGGATTGGTGGATTTACCATTGAGGTTGATAAATATAGTATACTGTTTGGCAAAACAAGTCACAGGAAACATCCATGACTCAAATATTTTGGCTGAGGTCAAAATATTTGAGCACTAATCCAACACTTCAAATGTAAAGGAAGTTTTCTTGCTAGCTCCTACTTGGTCTGCTCTTTGGGAGGAATGGCTGAGATGATATCCTTGGAGTCAGAGCAGAGGGCTCCTTTTTTTTCCTCCACCTAGGAACCTTGAGAATGTAGGAAGTGAGGAAATAATGGGCTGAGTGCCAGGGTCTTAGAGCAAGACTAGAACAGGCTGGTCAGTCTCAAGGCTTCAAGTCACTCAGAAGCCAAAGTACGGTGGGAATTTTCTGGGGCCTATAGGTATTCATGTAGCTCACAGAGGCCAGTTGTCCCCACAAAGTCTGGTCTAATAAGGAATAACCTCTCAATGCCTGAGCCAAGACAATGCTGAGCCAAGACAAGAACTAAGAGGAGTGCCATGAACAAACTTGTTTCAGTGTCTTGGAAATCGGAATACCATCTGGGTGGAATGACCTTTGTTTACCAGGATGTTTACTAAGATAAGTTCCTTCAACAAGCATTGAATATCAGTGCTTACTAAGGTTCAAAAACAGATTTTCCTTAGTACATTTTCTTTCCATATGTAGGGTTACTGAAGTGACTCATCCTAACGTCATTCATAAATATTTTTGTTAAACAGGCTGATGCAAGGTGACTCGTGTACATAAGTATTTTTAAAATATAAAAAACAATTTTGGATAACAGGAGATTCTGGAAATGGTAGAGAAAGGGTACATTGAAAAAAACTTCTAACTCAGCAGGTTCTGGGGAGCAGAGAGAGATATAAACCTTTTGAAGGAACAAGGGATAATTGGTTTTTTTTGGGGGGGTTAGTTTTTTTGAGACAGGGTCTTGAGTTGTAGTTCAGGCTGGTCCTGAACTCAGCTATCTTCCTGTCTCTGCCTCCTGAGTGCTGGTATTACAGGCATGAGCCACCATGGCCTGGCACTGTGGTATGTGGTACTGATTGTTTGTGGGTGTGAGTCACCACATCCAGCATTGCTGTATGTAGATACTGGGGATCGAACCCTGGCCCTTGTGCTTGTAAGGAAAGCACTGGAACCACTGAGCTAAATCCCTGGCCCCCATTATTGATTTTTGATAATGAGTACTGATTTCAAAGAGGATATTGACTTCTTGAGATAGTTTGGACTTTGTAAAGGCATATGATTGTGGTATCCCATTGAAATAAAACTTGAAATAAAACTTTATTCTGTATGCCTGTAATTGTTCCTTTCTTTCTTTCTCTCTTTTTTTTCTTGTTTGCTTTGGTATCTTGTATTTGTAAGGCAAATACGGTGCCACTAAGCTAAATCTCCAGTCTTCATAATGGTTCATTTCTATTCAAAGTAAAATTTTTAAAATCTTCTATATATGAGATATTATGGGGAAGACAAAGCCACTTTTCTGAAATTATAACATTCACCAAGAATTTAGTATATACCAAGGTTGTTTTAAGAATTTTTCGATCAGGGAGGGCCCATTACTTAGTGGTAGAGCACTTGTCTACCGTATGCAAGGACCTAAATTTGATCTCCAGTATCACACAAAAGACTAACAATTATTAATTACTTCAATTCATCATCTTATGAACACTCTTATTCCTCTCATTTTATAGAGAAGGAAACTGAGGCAGTTGAAACAAAGCCTAAGTAACTTACCGAGGTATTATGGCTGATTAATGGTAAAGCCAGACAATCTGGCACTACCATTTCATCTGTCTCATATTTATAATAAAATCATTTTTGTACCTGAAAACGGACCTGACTATGCATAATTAGGTTCACTCAGTAAAAAGGGAGGTCTAAGAGAGAACAGGGACACAGTTAGATACTCTGGCTCACCAGGTTTATCTTGAAATAACAAAGTCAACTTGGCTTTCAGAATATTTTCTTATTTGTGTTACTGACGCAAGCTAGAGAGTATTGAGGCAGGCAAGTTTTGCTGACCAAACAAATGTGCGTTAACCCTGGGACATTACAAGTCAGCAGAGCTTAGGTTATGCTTCTGAATCCTTCAGAGACCATCCCCCAAGCAATCTAATTGGAGTGATTGGTGGGTCAAGCTTATCATAAAATGAAAATACCTGTGTGGGTCCCAGTGGTCAGCTGGTGTTTTCTAAATCCCTAAAGTAATTCATAAACCCAATTCCAGTAAAATAAATGATTTGTAGCTGAAGTCTTGTTTGTGCTGTGCTGAAACAACTTGAATACTCAAGTCAATAAATTCTTTTTCAAAGCTCACAGAAGTTTCCAAAAAACGTTCGTGGCATCATCTAAGCTATTACAGCCATAAGCCGCAAGAAGTTCAATATTTAGAGAAACATTAAATCTCTTAGATCACTTAACAGGCAATCCTCAATGGTAGGGCCATTACTATAGATGCAAACATGGAAGAATTTTTACATGTAATTAGAGCTTAATAAATATTAAATGAATAAATGAGAGTAGAGTTCTCAGGGATCCCACAAATATCTATTTAATGGATTACTAAGGATTTTGTGTTTACAATGAAAATATAGAAAATAATAGTATACCATTATAATTATAGAAAGGAAAGAAGGAATTTTAAAATACTACTGAATAAAGAATCATAGATCTTGAATCTTGGTACTAAAGATAGCAGGTTTACATATAGAATGAACAGAAAGAAGAAAAAGGCTGATGACACTTGAAGTTGGGTATTTTACAAATAGCACTAAATTTTTGAAAATATATTTAATCATGAAATAATTTAAATATAGAAAGTATAAACAATAGCATAACAAACACCTATATACTCATTATCTTGTTTCATCAAATGCTAACATTTTCATGAAATTATTTTTCATTATATATTTTATTACAAATTTTCAAAATATGTGGCTTTAAGTGTGTTAATTGAGAATTGGTTAAATAAATCATGACATATCTATACATATTATTCTGCATTTATTTAATATCAAACATTAAGATAATTTTCATTTTACATGGAAAATCTTAGGATATGAAATTACATCCATAATAATTTCAATTTCAGTGAATATAGATATATAAAAATTTTATAAATGAAATATACTAAACAGTGGTTATCTTTTTTTTTTTTTTTTTAAGGTTTTTTTGAGACAGGGTCTCGCTTTGTGGTTCAGGCTGGCCCTGAGCTCAGCCTCAAACTCACATCACAATCCTCCTGCCTCTGCCTCCCGAGTGCTGGGATTACAGGCGTGAGCCACCACGCCCGGCACTGTGGTACGTGGTACTGGTTGCTGCTGAGTGTGGGTCTCCACACCCAGTATTGTTATGTGGTTACCGGGGAATCGAACCTGGGCCCTTGCGCTTGCAAGACAGGCGCCGGAACCACTGAGCTAACTCCCCGGCCCCAAACAGTGGTTATCTTTGAGTGGCACAATTAAGGGTAATGTTTGTTTTCCTCTTTATACTTTTCTGTCTGTTCCATAATTTCTTCAAAATTCATACTTTTAAAAAATTTAAACTTTTTTTCCAAAGTAAAAAAAAAAATTTGTATGTCATTAACATGGTTCTTATGCATTGTGGCTGTGATAGGAGAAATATTTAGGTTTCCAGAGGTGAGCAAAGGTGATAGAAGAGATTTCATCATGGAGTTAACTTAGGGTTGGCCTATGAAGCATTTATACCATCCCTCTTCTTAGAATGGCACATTTGTTTTTTGAAGTAGTTTTGGTAGGAAGTTTCTATATCTTCCACCTACATCTAAAGTCATCAGCATCTCTGTCTCCTTATCCTGCAGTAAGATGGTGCCTTATTTTCTCTCCACCAGCACCAAAAGTGATGCTCAGCCCCAGCTGTGGGCTAGGCTGTGGTTGTGGTTTGATGAGTGACAGATGTGTACTCACTTTATAGAACTGGAAAAGTTCCTGGTCATTCAGGTCCCATGTGTTGATGTGGGAACCAATCTGGACCCCTGGAAAGCCTAACTCCTTTACACAGCGCTCCATCTCCTTGATGGCCAGGTCTGGAGCTTGCATAGGCAATGTTCCCAGACCCACAAATCTCCGGGGATGGCTCACCACTGTGGCAGCTAGGTCATTGTTCAGAAACTGGCACAGTTCCAAAGTATCCTGAGGTTTGGCCTGAAAAGAAAAGGAAAAATCATACTGTTGAAAACATACTTCTTTAGACATTTCCTCTGGAAACCTCTTGGATAAAATACTTGTTTTTCTCAATGGCTTTACCACTCAGGAAACCAAAGCACAGGTTGAGAAAGACACTGAGTACTGAACACCCAATCTTTGTAAAAAAGCAAACTTGCCAATGTATTACTGGTTAAATAGAAAAATCAAGGCTAAAATCTATCATTGAGCCTTACATCCTAATCACTGGACCATTTCATTCTAGAAACAGAATTAAGAGAGCCCCCAGAGAGGACATTGGTCTGGCCAAGTGTCTGAAGCCCCAGAGGAAGCACTTTCTTGTTGTTCTGTTCAAGAGATAAGATAGCAGGGCTGTTCAGGGGCCTCTAAGCCCCTGCCTGTCCTGATCTTCATCTTTCCTGTTCGCTGTGGTTTTCAGGGCTGGCCTTAGCAAAACACAGAGCCAGAATACATTTGCTTATCATTCTTCTAATTCTCCCTTCTTCATTGTTTCTTCCTTTCAACATGTCCCTCCTGCTTGGAATTTGGAATCTAAATTATTGGGACAAAGTGATTTTAAGTTCAGACATATTGAAGTTAGTGATTAAGGTAGTGAGTCTAGTCACAGGAACAGAGAAAGACTGAATATATAATAGAGGATTTATGAATACAGGGGGGAAAGTTTGTGTGAGCCGCTGGCTTTTCATTGCTTCTTAAATTACAACAGAAGTAAGTGTGCAGGTACTGTATGCCTCCTCAGCTCTGTACAAAAATTTCTCTCAACAGGCTGAAAATCATGCCTAAAACTTTCAGTGCTTGAAATTTATTCACACTTGGAAACATAGCCAACTCTAAAACACTTCTTAATTGCATATTTATCTGGAAGAGGCAATATATTAGGCCATGATCATCTTAATTCAAAACATTTTTACCTCGGAATAAATTGGCCTGTAAATTCCCTAGCAAGATATTTCAGGAATGAGACACCAGACAGATAAGTTCAAGGGTTGTTAAGGCTGAATCTAGAATTGTGCTGTGAGCTATAGTGCAAGAAACATTGTACTGTGTTAGATGGAAGGCCTAGCTAAGATAACGGGCCCAGGAGATGATCCTGCTGATCTCTAAAAGGGAGGGTGCTTTGGGAGAGGGCAAGAACTTTATCCACTTCTTGGCTGAAACTGAGCCTCCACTACCAAGGAGATGGCTTGAGGTTTCACACTCACCCAGTAGCTAAACATGATGGGAACCGTGGACAGAGCTTGTACTGTCACTCCTAGACACAAAGAAAGGCATAGCTGGTGAGAACAGCCCAGGCACCCCTTCTGCCTTTCCCAGGGCCAAGAGGCCAGCAAGCCCCCACCCTGGCCACCCCCTGCCAACCCTCCCTTGTGATTCCACTCCTTGTCCAAGGTCCTCCCCTAGGCCTCCCTCATCCCTCAGCCTCAGATACTTGGGAGAGAGGTTGGACAAACTGAAATCATTCAAGAAAGACAAGCTGATTCCATTTGCCAAGGATTTCTTCCATCCTTTTTCTTATGAAATTTTGCTTAAGTAATATATTACTTTTTACCACCCCCACCCTAAGGTTATACCTTAGGTTATAGGACAGAGTCTATTTCTTAGCCCACTCCCCTGGCTCCTTCCTTTTCAGTCCCTAAGCAGCCTGGATGGAGTCTCATGCTCTGGAATACCCAAAATGGGATCCTGAATTTAGATTCAAAATCTAGAATGTAGGATATCAAGAATCTCTTGTTTTTAGGAGAACCTACATCCTAGAATTGTTGTAAAGATTAAATAAATTAATACATGTTAAATGCTCACAGCAGCACATGGTACAAATTCAGTGGTCAGTAAGAACTAGGCATGACTGTGTTCTCAAGGGAAGCTGTGGAATTAAATGCAGAACAACAACCAAAAGAGACTCATGTTCTTCCTCATGTATATTGTGATCATAAGTAATGATGCTTGATATCATTTAGTCAAACATCACTTGCACTGGGTTTTTCTTTCACAACTGGGCGCTCTTCTTTTTTTTTTTTTTCTTTTGAGACAGGGTCTCACTTTGTAGTTCAAGCTGGCCCTGAGCTCAGCCTCAAACTCACAGCAGTTCTCCTGCTTCTGTCTCCCGAGTGCTGGGATTACAGGTGTGAGCCACCATGCCCAGCACTGTGGAATGTGGTTCTGATTGCTGGTGGGCATGAGTCTCCACGCCTAGCATTGTTGTATGTGGTTCCCAGGGATTGAACCCAGGCCCTTACGCTTGCAAGACAGGTGCTGGAACCACTGAGCTAAATCCCTAGCCCTGTGCCCTCTTCTTACTTTGCATTGATAGGAAAACCTTGCCTTTTACTGTAGATCTAGGGCACATGTTTTTCTCCAGCTTCCCTACTATCCCAATATACTCTGAGAATAGGGTATATACACTACACTCTGTGGAGTGGTCTAAAGAAGTGCTTTTGGCTTTCATCTGAGTGCCACTTAGATATATTTTTGATAAAAATATATAAAGAAATTTCTGGATAAAAGCATCCTATGCCATTCTAACATGCCAAAGACCAACTACTTATTTTGGGTTGCGAGGTTGATTCCTTTTTTTTTTTTTTTTTTTTTTTGCAGACATGGTATAAAATTAGTCTCCTGTCATTTCTGTACATTTATCTGAACTTGTTAAAATTTGTTTCTGACGGTGTATATGAATTGTTTGTTTTGATTCAAATTTAGACCACTGATGTCAACATTCTGGCCTGACAGTATTGGTGGTGGCAAGTTCCCCATGATAGCCTGTGAGCTTTGCTGACCTGTGTTTGGAGGGCATGACATATTTCCTAAGGGTGTGCTCTTTTCAGGTAGCACAGCAGTGAATAATAGTATAACATGGCTCTAATATTGTATTTTAGTGTTTGAAGTTGTTTTATGTTTTGAGGACTTGTATGATTATTTTTAGATATAAAGAATGCAAACAATTCTTAGAAATTATTTAAAAATTCAACTTTAAAGAAAAAATTCTTAATTTTCTTTTTTTTCTGGCTTTTCATTACAAGAGTATTCTGAGATTAAGCAGTTAAGTTAAAAAATTTTTTTTGTTTTTGAGACGGGTCTTGCTTTGTAGTTCAGGCTGGCCTCGAACTCAACAATCCTCCTGCCTCTGCCTCCCAGTGGAGGTGGAGGTTATAGGCATGAACCACCATGCCCAGTACTGTGGTATGTGGTTACCGGGAATCAAAGTCTGGACTTTGCGCTTCCATTTGCGAGGCCAGCACCAGAATCATTGAGTTAAATCCCTGGCCCAATTTAAAAAGATTTTTAAAAAAATCTTATCTTACCTTCACCTTTATGTGTCAATGGATGTGTTCTGTGTTTAATACACTGAGACAAACTACAGAAATTGAATCACAAGTCTGACTAAACAGACCATTGCAATGGATCCTGTCTGTGATTTCTAATTTTATTGTTTAAATTGGTTCTCTGATACATTTTAGTAAAAAAGACTTTAAATAATAAAATACCTCTATTAAATTTTTGGTGATATATCACTCTGTTTTTAAACAGGATATAATTAATTATGATGGGTTAACCTGACTTGAATAAGAACCCTCTAGATTAGTAAATCTCTCTGCTTCTCTCTCTCCCTCCCTCTCTCTCTTTCTCTGTGACTCACCAAACAAACTTTAAAGACAGATATTACTTTTACATTATATGTAAAGCTGGTAGCATTTCTCATTGAAAATACCTTTCTGATCCATTTCTCTGATACGAACTTCTGGATCCCAGCAGTTGTCTTGGACCACTCTGAAGACTTTCCCGTCTTTTATCATCTTTGCTTCTCCCTGAGCAGAAAACTCATATTAATAAAAGGTCACCTAAGTCTATGGGGGAGTAATCTACCTTTGTGTGCTTTGGAGCATGTTTCTCCTCTAACACTTGCAGGGATTTTTTTTTTTTTTTTTACTTTGTCCACACAGACATAGAAATATACTTATTTAATGGAATTCAGCTTGTCTTCCCCACACCTTTGTTTGGTCTGAAGTTGAAGGTGTGTATTCTGTGGTGTCATTAACTAGATCAAAAGATAACAGTGTCATGGTCACAACTTTTCTGACCTGCACGCTCAGGGGGGATGATCACATTGATATTCTGAACCACTGGCTGTAAAATCCAAGAGGATGGTTCAGAGTCTAGAAATTTTAACACTAT
>PVIR01011513.1:0-47001 GCA_004026965.1 Petromus typicus
AAATAATAAACTAACATTTCCTAAAACTATATGGTCCCACTTTCAATAATCACAAGGTCACTATGTTTGGGCATTTGACTTGTAAGTTCAATTTCAAATCAACTTGACACAACTTAATGAAAAACAACTTTTTACACTGTCTGGGACAAAATAACCTGGACACAGTGGTGATTAAGACAGAGTCCACCCTCACAGAGTGTGTGGTCTGATGATGATGTGTGTAATTACAAATGCAGCAGGCATGTGAATGTAAGTGCAATGAAGTCTGCTACCCAGGAAATTCACTGGAATCTAGAATCAGTCCCTTGGAAAAGTGATATATAAACTGAGGTTCGAGGAATGAATAGAAGCCAGGGGAGAATTGAAAATGCAGGGATTGTGGATAATTTAGGCTGTCACCCTAACTGGGGAAGTTGGACAGATATTCACAGAAATGAACTGTCCAACCAAACCAACTCATTGTGGAAAACATTGTATCATTGCTATTTTAAGCCATTCTGTTTTGAAGTATTTCGTTGTGTAGCATTCACTTGATCTAAGCAAAGTCCTGACAGGCTGAAAGTATTATTCTGATCAACCTGTGAGTTTACAGACATCAGAGCCTCATTTTTTTATGCCCTCCCACACTAAACTATGAATATCTAAGACTGAATCAAACAAATGGTGACAGAAAGGTGACAGAAAATTGTATTTTATTCTCTTTAAATTTGTATACAGTGGCTCCTCATTCTGGAAGAGTGCCTCCCTGACAGCAACACCTCCCATGGTATTTGGTTCTGTAAAATGTTTGTGTTTGTACATCAAATCTACAGGGATTCTGCAAACAGGACGTGCCTCTGACATCTTTTCCGGAATGCTAACATAGAGAAGCACGTGTAATGTGAATATTAGCATTTTCACTTGGTTTTTATTTAACAGACAGTCCTAATTTGGCTTGAGATAGGAGTTAAAATTATACTGATATTCATATCCAGTTGTACCACACACAGTTACTAACCTCTGTACATGTATGTAATAGATTGTTCTTAAATATTCATCCCGCCTCGGCCCAACTCAAGAGCAGCACCCCTTGAATGAGACGTCTTAAGTCACTTCTGAAGTCCTATTTTTTCCCAACAAGGGCATCAACAGAGTCTCAGAAAATGAAAGTTGTTCTCCTAGAACCCAAGTGTGAATTGGCAATAAGCTCTGCTCTACCCACACAAGTTTCTGAATTATCTTTGTCTCCTCAAGTAATTTAAATTTTCCGTATTTAATGAATTTTCTCTACTGATGACATCCATGAAACACCTAGATACGTATTTTTCATGGTGAATTTTCTGACATTTCTATACTTTCTATGATAACGTCAACAAGGTACATACAGTCCTCCAAACTTCTCTCCTGATCACTAAATTTCAATCCCAAGGGCCTCTGAATTGGGGCGCTATCTTCCAAAAGTTCACTTCTTTGCACACAACCTTTGTACACCTCCAACCACAGAGAGTTTTGATGGCTTATGTCCAACATTTTGGGGGGACAGGGGAAGCTTTGTACAACTTTGAGTTTGTGTGTAATTGAAGCAAATCACTTACTTTCCTTTCGTCTTAATCTACTAATATGGAAATTAAGGTTAATAAAGAAAATTAACCTCTTAGATTTGTAAGGATTAAATGTATTAATATAGATTAAGCCTTTAAAAACTATATTTATCCTCAGTAAATCCTACATGATCTATGATCATTATTACACCCAACTTTTAAAGTTGTATTCTATTGCTCTCATGTTTAAATGCAATAATTTTAACTATACTTAGCAAAACACACTAATTCTGACTTAATTAGATAAATGTGCTGATTATTCAAATACAAATGTACACTATAAACTTCTAGAGCGTCCCTCCCAGGAGACACACAGAAAAACAAGGCCTGTTTCCAGGGTGGAATCTGCCCCGACACCAGCAGCCCAGCCTGGGAGCCGAGTCGCTGAGTAGACCCTGTCCCATGTGTGCCCCAGCTCTTGGCATACAATCGAGTTGTGGCCCAACTCTGACCCAATGAGCCTCGTGCTCTCATAGCATCATTGGACAGTAAATCCCGGTCACAGGAACAGACAAGTCATCCACTGTGTTTTGTAGAAGCTTCAGCCTCCCGGGAGACTTTCCCCTTCGAAGCAGTGATTCGGTATGTGCCTTACAGTAGTGGATTTTAAAGCTAGGGAAGTAAGAATCAAGGGTAAGGTTTTATCAGGGAAAGATTGATCAGAATTATTCTTAATTTTTTCCTTTCATTCTCAACCTTCTTGGGAGGGGAGCATTAAATAGTTAAAGTAGGGAAAGGGGGAGGAAAGGGCACACAATAAACTGAGTCTAGGTCATGAGCCTCATTATGTTGAGTCTCTGCAAACCTCTTTATAGAAAGGCTCCCCAACAGCCCTTTCTTGATGGATAAGCTCATCCATTGATCAGATTCTGCAATAGAATTCTAACTGTATTTGAATGAGGTCCCAACATCACGTCCAATGCTCCATTTCAAGATTCAGAAAAGGGGAAGGTATGTTCCAAGCAATTTATTTACCAGTTAATACTGGGTGTGAGAGAGAAATACAAACACTGAAAATCTATGAGACTCAGGTTATCTAGAGAGAAACGGTTTAAAGAGATGCTGGACCCCAAGTTCCCGGGATGAGCACCATATGAATCTTAGTCTTCAGCTCAGAGTGAGCTGAAGGGTGAAGGCAGGTAGGGTGGGAAAGAAGATGAGAAAGTCAAGGATTCTAACAACATGCAAGTGATTAAGGACAGAGACGGGGGGGCAAGACAGTGGCCATGAACTGCAATAGTTGTTGGGCAGGAGAAATACGGTTCCATGAATTTTAGAAAAGTCAGGGATCAATTTATTTGTATTTTATGTGTCACATACAAGAGAATCACGACATATTTAAGTTTGTGTGTCTTTTTTATTTCACTTAACATTATGGTCTTTAGGTGCATCCATTTTCCTACAAGTGACTCAAATAGTGCCCCAGGATGTGTAAAAACCATGATTTTTTTTTTCTACTCATCTATGTTTGGACATTTGGGCTGCTTCAAGATTTAGCTATCACAGTTTGTGCTGCTATAAACTTGGATATGCATTATCACTGCAGTACAAGGTATTTAACTCTTTCAGGAATAAATCAAGCAGAGGAATAGCTGGGTCCAGTGGAATTTCTTTTTTTGTTTTCTGGGAAGTCTCCATATTGATTTTCCCAGAGGGCAAGCATGGAGGGGAGGAGGATGAGAGAACAATAAGATGTGTTAAGTACATGCATCAGCTCCTCTCAATGAATGTAATCATGTTCACAAACGTACTAGTATGATATTTTACATCTTGGAAAGAAATTCAAAACTCAGGAATTAGGCAAGAGAGCAGAGAAGTGAAGGACTCAGAATGCAAAGAATGAACGTTCTGTCGTTCCTCCTTTGCCTCTCATCTTCTCTCTGAGTGTCTCTTCTCACTCCCTGCTCTAGCCTGTGTGCTCCCTTTGTCTTAATGTAACTCTCCTCATTCAGTGTCTCTCATTCATTAACTGAAGACAACATAAAATTATATTTTTCTGGGTGAGAAATTTATCTCAGTGGTTTCGCATCTGCCTGTCAAGTGCAAGGTCCAGAGTTTGATTCCCAGTAACCACAAACCACAATACCATGTGTAGTGACTCATGCCTATAACCCCAGCCCTCAGGAGGCAGAGGCAGGAGGATTCCTGTGAGTTTGAGTCTAGTCTGGGCTACATAGTGTGTTCAGGACCAGCCTGAACTACAAAGCAACACCCTGTCTCAAAAAAATTGTATTTTTCTCTGATTCATGAAATTTATTTGTATCCTTCTCATGAGAAAATAGGTTAAAGTGCTTGAAGTAGTTTTTAGGAGAGGGTTGGACTTTTAAACTGAATATTTTTCCTCCATAGGAAAAAATCTACCCATCACTTTGAGTAACTACTTTGCTAAGACAGTAAATCATGTAGCATAGTCATCAATTTTTTAAAAGAGCATGCAATTTTTTCTGAAGAAGTTAGTTGATTGAAGATATGAATTAATGCACAGAAAATTAGTCATCTGGGTGATTCAGTTAATCAGAGAGAGCTACAAAGATACAGAAGCAAAAGAATCATTTCATTAACAAGGCAAGTGTACTGTTACCTTTTCCGCAGCTAGTCATTTTTTAAACAAAAGCTTTCAAAACCACAACTAGTATACTTTTTTCTAACCCCTAAACCCTCACATCAATTGTTTAGAGGACATTTATAAAATAATTGTGTTTATTAGATATGTTCACATTGTGATCTCCGGTCAGAATTTTGTAAGGCATCTAGGAGTAATATTTTTAATTCTGATCTTACCTATCAAAAATTGAGCTCAGAATGTGATTTCCAAATCACTGCATAGTTTTGATTGGTCAAGCTAATGTTGGAGGCAGGATTTTCTAACTTGAAATTCTGATGTTTCCCCTGCACTATAGAACTTTTTAGCTAGAACAACTAACCAGAAACATCATAATTTGGTCAAAATATTTACAGTGAACCCTTGACTTACAAACTAAATTAATTCCCAAGGGCAGGTTGTAACTCACGATATAGTCAGTTGAAGGCTCAGGCTCCTCTACACAGCCTTCAAAGTGTCTCTCCTGTATACAAGCAGATTTCAGTGTCCTTAGAGAGACATTGGCCCAGGATTTCTTGATTAACTCCAGACAGGAAAAGATGTGGTAATGCTCCTTTCAAAACTCTTTTTAGGTTAAATATGTACCTGAGACCACCTGGTAGCACATGGCTGGCATTTGAGTTGTAAATCAAAACTTTGCAAGTTAAAACTAAAACTCTGATTGTTAACTCAATTTGTTCATATGTCAGGCTGGTCATAACAAGAGAGTTTTCTGTACAACTATGCAAGAGATAAGAAAGTAAAATAGTTTTATCTCATCCTTTATTAAGCTGTGGAAGTCTAAACTAGACAATTTTCTACTATACCTTTCTATTAGATCAGGTTTTTTTAAAAAATCTGGAGGGTTAATACATATGAGTAACTTTAAAACCCACATTCTCAACCACTATTTCATATGCCTTAGCTTTACAAAAAGGTGATCAACTAAAGACAAGACAATAAAATCTTAAGGCAAAGGCAAGCTCAAAATGAACATAAAACCCAGACTCTACTTAAGAATGTAACACCTGAGTCAAGGACAGGAGTCGTAGAGCAATTATCAAGAGAGATAATATCTAATTCGAGGCACTTGGAAAGACTTAGAGCTAATCAGAAGGTTAAAGATGTGATGTGATAGAATAATCCATCTGGTGGAAGAAATTTCAAGGCAGCCCTATTTTCAAGCAGTGGCATGGGTACCACTGGCTACTTTTAGACAGATCTACAGTGAGAAGCAGGAGCAAAGATAGAAAAGATATCTTGGAGACATTTCAGGAATTGGCCAGATCTCACCCAACTCATGCTCAAGAGCATAAATGGCATCCTCATTTAAAAGACTTTACATTGAGAAAAGAGCCTCAAGATATGGTGGTCACAATTTGTGACTGCTACATCTTGGAAACAACCCAAATGTCCATCCACTGGAGACTGGATAAAAAAGCTGTGGTTCTTCTACAGAATGGAGTACTACTCTGCCATAAAAAATGATGTTTGAATCATTTCTACTTAAATGGACATACCTTGAGGATATCCTCATAAGTGAAATAAATAGGGTACAGATAGGTACATATCGCATCTTTTCTCTGGTACGAGAAAATAAAGATGTAAATGAGTCCTAGCATTGTATGTTATATATTGTGAAATAGAAAATTCTCAATGTAAAATAAGGTGAAAGGGGACAATGTTGAGATTGTAACAAAAAAGTAAGGAAACAAATTTTATGTATATGGGGGGTGGTAGGGTGGGTAGGGCTATGGGAAAAAATGAGAATTAAGTTGTGTCTTATACTGGTACAAATCCCCATTATGGAGTGTAATCATGATGTGTATATTTAATGTACCAATAAAGATTTTAAAAAAAAGATATGGTGGTCACTCAGGAACACCTATGGAAGTGTTTCCTCATTTTCAGCCACCCAAGAACTCAGAGGCCACTGTCGCGTTGGTCCAAGGGGACCTAGCACTGTTCAAGCTGCTGGTGGACACTGACTTCATCCGTTTGGCCATAGTTTTACAGGCATGAAGAATGCCAAGAACCTGTGTTATGTAGGCTTAAGTCTAGATTTCTAAAAAGGCACGTGAGGCCAGGTAATGTCTTGTAAAACAATCAGATCCCTCTGTCCCCTAAGAAGAAAAAGAATAGAATTCTTCTGCACTACAGATCTAGTGCAACAGAGAGGCCACATGGGTCCCAACCACCAAGCCCCTAGAGGAAGGGCTGCCTAAGCCCTTCTCCCTGGACACTGGATATGCAGCAATGGGATTTAATTTTCCCTTGCTGAGTTTCAGACTGCCTTCGACCAATTCTTTTCTATTCCTCTATTCTTCCACTCTGAAAGGGAATATTTACTGTCCAACAGTGTATGGCAGAACTATTTAACTTCTTGTTTTATTTTTACAGGACCTCACTACTAAGAGTTTGTTTTGAGCCTCAAGGAAGACTTTGGACTTGGATTTTTGAGCAATGCTGTAACAGTTAATAATTCGACAATTTTTGGAATGGACTAAATACATTTTACATAATGAGATGAACATGAGAATTTATGTCCCAGAGGCAAAATATTATGATTTAAATCTAAAATTTCCTCCCGAAGACTCACATATCCATGAAGCTTTGGGAAGGTAATTGAATCATTGGGGTGCTGTATTCACCAATTGGTTGATGCATGGAGAAGTTCATAGGTAAATATGTTATTAAGAGACATGGCCTTGCTAGAGAACATGGACCATCGATGGCATGACCTGGCAGTGAGTACTCTTAACTTCACTTCTCTCTCTCTCTCTCTCTCTCTCTCTGTGTGTGTGTGTGTGCCCCTTCCTGACTACTGTGAATTCAACAGCTTTTCTCTGTTCTTTCCTTCTTCGATGCCATTTCTGCCTTGAAACCAATTTATCATGGACTCGATCTTTAAAACCAGAAGCCAAAATAAATCTCTCTTCCTTTAAGCTATGGATGTCAGGTATATTCTCCTAGTGATAGAAAAGTACTTGGATATGCAGCTTTGGGATTTAATTTTGCCTTCCTGAATACAACAAAAATTTTGATTTTTTAAAATTATCTTTATTGGTACATTATGAATACATATGATAAGCACATTCAGCATTAAGTGTTTGTAACAAAATATGATATGATTTCATTCTCATTTCTTCCCTTTTCCCCCTGCCCTGCAACTCCCTGCCCCCTATATACACAATCTTTGTTTTCTTTTCTTTATTATTACCACATTCTTTTTTCCCTCACTATTTACCCTTACACTCTTTCCTTTTAAATATTTTGTACTTCGCAATACCAACTATATATACTACAACTCATTTACAACTTCATATGCTCATACCAAAGAAGATACATGATATTTACACATCTGTGACTTGTTTATTTTGCTTTTGAGAACATCCTCAAGGTATATCCATTTGAGTATGAATGACTCAATCTTAGCATTTTAATGGCAGAGTAATACTCCATTCTATAAAAGAACCACATCTTTATCCAGTCTCCAGTTGATGGACATTTGGGTTGTGTCCAAGACTTAACAATGACAAACTGACCTGCTATAAACATGGGTACACATATGTCACTGTGAAATGACTCTTTTAATTCCTTTGTGTATATGCACAGCAGAGCGATGGCCAGGTCAAATAGGACCTCCAATCCTAGTTTTTGAGGAATCTCCACACTGATCTCCACAGAGGTTGTATGAGTCCACATTTCCACCAGCACTGACGAAGGGTTCCCTTTCTCCACAGCCTCGCCAACATTTGTTACTGGCTAATTCTGACAAGGCAGCCATTCTATGTGGAGTGACATGAAATCTCAGTGTTTTCATCTGCATCTCTCAATTGACTAATGATGTTGAGCATTTCTTCATATACTTCTTAGCTGCTCTTACTTCTTCCTCTGAAAAGTATCTACTCATTTCAGATGCCCATTTTTGAATTGGGTCTTTAAATTTGGGTGGGCTGATTTTTTTAAGCTTGTTATATATTCTAGATAGTGACCCTTTGTCTGAGGAGCAGCTGGTAAAGATTTTTTTCCAACATTGTTGGCCGCTTATTCACTCTGTTGGTGGTTTCCTTTGCTGCACAGAGCTTTTAAAAAGAATGAAGTCCCATTTGTTGATTTCTTCTGCCAATTCTTGTGCTATAGAGGTCTTGTTCAAGAAGTCTTTTCCTAAGCCAATGTCTTCAAGACTTTTACCTAACCTGTTTTGCAGCAGGTTCAGAGTGTCTCTTTTAATATTTAGGTCTCTTATCCACTTTGATTTAGCTTGGTACACAGTGAAAGAGCTAGGTCTAGTTTTAATCTTTGGCAACTTAAAGCCCAGTTTTTCCAGCACCATTTGTTAAAGAGGCTATCTTTCCTCCATCAAGGATTTTTGGCTCCTTTGTCAAAGATGAGGTGGCTCAGTGTATCTGGGGTAGTTTCTGGAGCTTCTAGTCTACTCCATTGATCCTCGGGTCTGTTACTTTGCCAGTACCATGCAGTTTTATCATGGTGGCTTTATAGTATAGTTTCAGGTTCTGGGTTGTAATACCCCCCACCATGTCCCTGTTACATAGAATTGCTTTTCCTATTCTAGGTCTTTTGTGGTTCCAAATGAAAATTTGAATTTTTTTCTCTAGATCTGTGAAATATGCTGTTGGGATTTCAGTTGAGATTATGTTGAATCTGTAGAGCAGTTTGGGGAGTATAGCCATTTTGACGATATTGGTTCTTCCTATCCAGGAGCAAGGTATGTCTTTCCACTTTTTGATATCATCTTCTATCCTCTTTTTCAGAGTGCTACAGTTTCAGAGCAGAGTTCTTTCACCTCCTTTGTTAGATTGATTCCTAGATATTTTATTTTTGGGGGATGCTATTATGAAAGGGACTGATTTTCCAATTTCTGTCTCAGTGGGTCTACTGTTCATGTATACAAAGGCTATTGAGTTTTGAATGTTGACCTTGTATCCAATGACGCAACTGAATTTGGCAATTAGGTCCAGCAGTTTTTGGGGGTTTTTTTGTTTGTTTTTTTAAATCTTTATTGGTACATTAAATATACACATCATGATTGCACTCCATAATGGGGATTTGTACCAGTATAAGACACAACTTAATTCTCATTTTTTCTCATAGCCCTACCCACACTACCACCCCCCCATATACATAAAATTTGTTTCCTTACTTTTTTGTTACAATCTCAACATTGTCCCCTTTCACCTTATTTTACATTGAGCATTTTCTATTTCACAATATATAACATACAATGCTAGGACTCATTTACATCTTTATTTTCTCGTACCAGAGAAAAGATGTGATATGTACCTATCTAGGTCCAGCAGTTTTTTAACTGAATTTTTAGGATCCTCTAGATAGAGTATCATGTCATCAGCAAACAATGACAACGTAACTTCTTCCTTTCCTATCTTTGTTCCCTTTATTTCTTTCTCTTGCCTAATTGCTGTGGCTAATATTTCCAGAACTATATTGAGCAGAAGTGGTGAGAGAGGACCTCCTTGTCTTGTTCCTGATCTTAGTGTGAAAGATTTTAGTTTTTGACCATTTAATATGATGCTGGCTGATGGTTTCTCATAGATAGCTTTTATTAGTTTGAGATACAGACCATCTATTCCAATCTTCTGTAGAGATTTGAACATAAATGGGTGTTGTAATTTGTCAAATGCTTTTTATGCATCAATTGAGATGACCATATGGTTTTTGTCCTTGAGTCTGTTAATATAGTGTATAACATTTATTGATTTACGTCTGTTGAACCATCCTTGCATACATGGAATGAATCCAACTTGGTCAGGGTGTATAATCTTTTTGATAATTCTCTGCATTCTGTTTGCCAGTATCTTACTGAGGATTTTTGCATCAATGTTCATTAGAGATATTGGCTTGTAATTCTCTTTTTTGGTTGGGTCTTTCTCTGCTTTTGGAATCAGGGTAATGATTGCTTCCAGGAATGAGTTTGGGAGTATTGCTTCCCTTTCAATTTCATTGAAGAGTTTCAGAAGTAGAGGCACTAACTCTTCTTTAAAAGTTTTATAGAATTCAGCAGTAAAGGGTTTTTCTTTGTTGGAAGGTTTTTAATTACATTTTCAATTTCAGAGATTGATGTTGGGGTATTTAACATTTTTATATCTTCTTAATTCAGCTTTGGCAGGTCATATGTGTCTAGAAATTTATCTATTTCTTCTACAATTTCCATTATATTTAAATATAAATTTTCAAAGTAGGTGTTTATTATCCTTTGGACTTCCTCTGGGTTAGTAGTAATTTCTTCGTTCTTATTCCTAGTAGCATAGATATGAGCCTTTTCCTTCCTTTTTTTAGTGAGGTTGGTTAAGGGTCTATCAATTTTGTTTATCCTTTCAAAGAACCAGCTCTTCAATTTGTTGGGTTTTTTGGTGCCATTCTCTTAGTTTCTATTGCACTAATTTCTTCCCTGATCCTTATAATTTTTTGCCTAGGTGAGCTTTGGGTTTGTCTTGCTCCTCTCTTTCTAGTCACTTGAAGTTCAGCATTAAATTGTTTATTTGAGCTTGCTCCATTTTCTGGATGTAGGCTTTCACTGTTATGAATTTTCCTTGTAGAACTGCTTTCATTGTGTCCCATAAATTTCTATATGTTGTATTGGGGTTATCATTTAGTTGTAAGAATTGTTCAATTTCTCCTCTAATTTCTTCTGTGACCCATTGGTTGGTCAGCAGAATGTTGTTCTGTTTCCATGTGTTTGTGAAGATCCTGGGCTTTCTTTTGCTATTCAGCTCCAATTTCAGGGCATTGTGGTCCAGCAGAATACAAGGGATGACTTCAACCCCTTTGCATTTACTTAAACCTGTTTTGTGAACCAGCACATCATCTGTTTTGGAGAATGATCCATGAGCAGCTGAGACGAATGTAAATTCTGACTATGTGGGGTGAAATACTCTGTAGGCATCTATTAAGTCCATTTGCTGAAGAGTCTGGTTGAGCTCAACTATTTCCTTATTGACTTTTTGTCCAGATGACCTGACTCTTTGTGACAGTGGGGTATTGAGGTCCCCTACTATTATTGTATTGGAGTTTATCTGGTTTTTCATGTCCATTAATATTTGTTTTATATAGTTGGGTGCATTAGAATTTGGAGCATAGATATTTAAGATTGTGATTTCTGTCTCTTGGATTTTTCCCTGAACTAAAAGATAGTGTCCATCTTTATCTCTCTTTATCAGTTTTGGCTTGAAGTCTATTCTGTCTGGAAATAAAATGGCCACTCCTGCTTTTTGCTGTTTTCTGTTGCATGAAGTATTGTTTTCCAGCCTTTTACTTTCACTCCATGGGTTTCTTTCTGAATTAGGTGTGTTTCTTGTATGTAGCAGATTGTAGGATCTTGCTTTTTGATCCATTCTGCCAATCTGTATCTCTTAATTGGTCCACTGAGTCCATTGACATGAATGGTTATGACTGATATAGGCAAATTTAGTGCTATCATTTTTTTCTGTTCTTGACTGTGTTATTCTACTTCTGCCCTTTCCCATCAGTTTCTTGTTTGGCTCCATGGGTTGACTTGGTTAGGTCTCATGGATTTGTAACTTTCCTTATTTTTCTCCAAGATATTCTTTAGAATGTTTTGGAGCACAGGTTTCATATTTGTGAAGTTTTTCAGGTGTTCTTTGTCATGGAAGTATCTTATTTCTCCATCAATTTTGAAGGATAGCTTTGCAGGATACATCAGTCTGGGCAGAAAGTTGTTTTCCTCAAGGGCATGGGAGACTTCACTCCAGGCTCTTCTTGCATTGAGTGTTTGAGTTGAGAAGTCCACTGTGATCCTGACGAGCTTCCCTTGGAATGTAACTGTTTTCTTTTCTCTGGCTGCTTTCAGTATTTCATTCTTTTTATATATATATATATATCTTGAACTTTTATAATTATACTCCTAGGTGTAGATTTTTTCATGTCACAGACATGTGAAGTTTGGTATGTTTCATATATTTGCATGTCCAATTCTTTTCCTTTTCCTGTGAAGTTTTCTGCCATTATCTCTGTGAATAGTTTTTTAATGTCTTTTGTATTGTCTCCTGCTTCCTCAGTGACTCCAATCAATCTTATGTTATTCTTATTTGAACCATCTAGGAGTTGTTGGATTGATTTCTCAATATCCCTTGCCATTTTCCATAAATTATGCCTTTCCTGTTCATTGGTTGAGATCCTGTTTTCTAAGTCTGAAATTTGGTCTTCTGCCATATTCATTCTATTGCATAAACTTTCACTTTCTTTCTTGATTTCCTAGACCTCTGTTTGTAGCTTTTTAAAAGGTTTCATTGTTTTTGCTCTTAGATTCTATCAACTCCTTGATTTCCTCTTTAGCTTTATTAATCATAGTGTTGACTGTGTCCACAATCTCTGTTTTCATCTCAGAGATCAGTTCTGATTTCCATTTTACTAGATTTGCTTTGGTTACCATTTTCAAGAACCCTGGAGACTGACCTTCAAACTTCTCTATTTCCCTTCTCTCTGTGTTACCTTGAGGTGAGGATCTTTGCATCTGAGACTTTGAATATTTCCTCATCTCTGAGTTGTTGTCCTTGCTGTTGTTTTTGGCTTTGTACCTGTCCTGTTGTCTGGCGATGTTTGTTGCAAGTCTCTTTCCTCCTAATATTTAGGATCCTGAAAATATCAGTGTTTCCTGGGTTGTTCTTCTGCAGTCAATACAGAGTCCCAGATGTGTTTGTGCAGTTGACGTAGAGAAAGGCAAGCTCCAGACTCTGTTTCGCTGCGATGTCACTGGCTGAGGTTTCCACAAAAAAGCCAGTGCCTAAGATGGAGCTGGCTGCAACTTTCCCAGCTCTGCCTGCTGTTTTACTGAGTCCCTGGGCACACCTCCAGCATGGGCCTGGAGGTTGGCCAGCTCCAGACCCAGCGTGGCTAAAATTAAAACTTTGATTTTTATTTGAAGATGTTAAGCCACTGAAAAATCTTAATCAGGGTAATGAAGTGATTAAATATATATTTAAGAAAAATTATTATAACTGTCTTAGTTGGACAATAGATATAGAGGATAGAAGATGATGGACTCAACAGATAGCCTTAAGGAGCAGTCAGGATGAGAACAGAGAACAAGAGAGAGAAAGTATAAAAACTTGCATCTTCTCAATTAGTCAGTTATATTGTGGGTAATATGTCTACTTCAATAATTAAGATTGCAGTAATGGAGCTGATGCAGAAACGAAACATTTCACCTACTCAAGTGAGTCTGGGATGTGAAAGTGAGAGCAAGAAAATTCTTGAACTCAAAGTCTTCTCCCTTAACAGATGATGACTTTCGTAGTGTTACAAGCAATCTTCATCTTAAATTTAACAAACATTTTTCTGATATTATCCATCTTCATCTTGTGTGTTTTGAAGATGGGTCTATTGCAGATAATTGTGAGATCACTCCTTCAGGCAAGCAAATTGTACAACTGCAACACTTTGCACTGTGAATTAATACAAGTCCTACTTGGGAAGATCTAAAAGCAAATGGTACACCTTCCAAAGTAGCTGCAAAGCCTTGTATGACACCAGGGTACACCAAGCACATGGGATGATTAGACCAATCCCCTGGGGTTATGCTACATGAAAATCCTGAGCAGTTACTTCCCTACAAGCATCCTATCCCATCCAGTTATCAAGTAATTTATGTGCAAGTAATGGGATGGAAGTTCTAAATTATTTGATTGGTATCTAGTTTCTCAATTCTACCTTGAAATCCATGCTGTCTTCTCCATCTTCAACCTCTATGTTCAGACACCATTCTCTCTAAACATTCTCTCTAAACGGTGTTCTCATGTTCTCACTCTATTCTCTCCTATTCTCTTTCCACGGATATCCACAGTGGTATTATCTAAACTAAATTCTAATCACCTCCCAAAAATTCCATTTCATTCATTATCCTCTGTCTTCTTATTACAATGCAAGCTTATATGCCTCTTTTCAGTTGTTCCATGCTGTCAAGCTCTTTTCTCTCTCAGGATATTTGCATGTGCTTTTTGTCTGGAGTTTGCTTCCCCTTTATCTGGAATTCCTATCTCCCAACCTTTCCTGGGGCTACTGTTGCTAATTTTACAAGTTTTAATGTAATTGCTACTTCCTTAAAGAAGTTTCCTGATTTAAATTGAGCCCCATAGACAGAGGTGTTAGAGAACCTCTCCATCTCCTGTGCTTTACTTATTGACTCAAGGTCTGTTTATTAACTACTGGAATCCCTGTGCCTATAAATGTTATACTCAGTAGATAACCGAGTGGATAATAGACCCAGAGAGAGCTGAGTTGGAGGTGTATTTTTAGAAGCTTTTAACATACAATGGACGTAAAAATGCTAGAAAACATTCATAGTAAGAAGGGAAGATGCCCAAAGACACAATTTCTAGAGACATCTCTACGTGTGAACATCCTGTGCCTAAGCAAGTCAATTCCCAGCTACCAAGATGGGAAAAAAAAATCTATGTGAATACAATGGTAGCATTGGTGACAGTGGCTTTGAAACATAACAGTGATGTTGGCAACAGTGAGAAAGAGAAAGTCTTTCTCACCACCATTTGCTGCACAAGTTCAGTAACATTTTGATTTCAGACTTTATCACAGTTGAGTTCTGCTTCCAAAGCACACAAACTGTAGAATACAAAAAATCTCCTTTCTGAAAACCATAGGCAGTTTTGACAATATATTTGAATTCATTAACCTCTTAGCTCTGGTACAAGTCCACATTCACAAGTATGACAATGATGAAGTTAATGAGTTAATCATCCCCTTCTAGTTACAGCCTCTCTTAATTAGTCGATTTAGACTGGGGAGTGTGGGAGGAGTGAGGGAAGCATCTTGCGTGGAGTTTAGTTTCATGGTGCCAGAGAAGGTTTCTGAAAGCTTTATTTTAAGATGCAGAAATGTAGACATATTTTCAATACTGTTTGTGATTTTTTTTTAAGCCACGAAGTCCTACTAAGCTGACTGTGGTACTTTGGCAAAATAACCCCCTCCACAAGTGCTGTCCACAAGCTCCGCCATGAGCATGCCCTTGAATAAGTCACACAGAGAACAAGAAAGGGAAGTCCAGAGATTTGAATTTCACTTGTTTCCTGGCTGAAAATTAAGGGTGATGGAGTAAATTTTCAGGATCAGACACTTTCCATTACAAGATTTTACTTCTCATGCTATAGCCTGTTCCTAGGTCTTAAAAAGTATCAAATTTTACTCTCATAGCCCTACATGAAATGGACCAGGCCCTACAAAAGACTCATCACTGCTTTATGCAGACACTGCTCAACATTCTCAACATATCAATGTTTCCTCTTCTCCCTTCCAATTTTTAAAGCTCTCTCTTTCCCATGGCCAGGTTATTAGTTTGTCAATTTAATCTGTTCATAAAATCAATTCTGTTTCCTGACTTTTTACACTATTTTGGTTTATTGTTTGTTTTTAGACACTACAACCAAACAAAAACACAGCAAAAAGAAACTACAGGTCAATATAGATAAACACAGGCCCCAAAATCCTCCACAAAATATTAAAATATTGAATTTAACAGCACATTAGGAAGATGATTCACCATGATCAACCAAAAGTCATGGCGAGAGGGTACAGATGCTTCCACATATACAAATCAGGACACATGAAACATCATGTCAACAGAATGAAGGACAAGAGTATAAGATCTTTTCAGTAGATGCAGAAAAGCATCAACTGATTCTTCATCAAAAAGCACTCAATAAATTAAGTATAGAATGGATGTCTCTCAACTCAATAAAGATAATATAATAAACCCATATCTAAAATTACACAGAAAAAGGAAAAGTTTTTAAAAGCTTTTTCTCTAAGATCTAGACTAAGATAGTTACCTCTTTTAGTCATTTTTATTCAACACAGGACTGGAACCCTTAGCATAAAAGCCATCAGAATTAAGCAGAAATAAATTATCCTATTTTGCAGATGAAAAAATGTAATATTTTTAAAACCCTAAAATCTCTACCAAAATTTCTCAAACTAGCAATGAATTTAATAAAATTGAAGGATGAAAAATCAATATACAAAAATAAGTAACATTTCTATACACTCCCAGCAAACTATCTAGAAAAGAAAAACAGCAAAGAAATAATTCTATTTAGAAAAGCTAAAAAAAAAAACCTTAGAAATGTGGTTAAACAAAGAGGTGGGAAAGTTCTATAATGAAAATTATAAAACACTAATAGAAAGCTGAAGAAAGCAAAAGTAAATAGGTATTTTACATTAATGGATTTAATAACATAATGTTACAATGTCTGCACTACCCAAAGTAACCTACAGAATAAGTGTAGATTCTATCAAAATCCCAAAAGCATTCTTCACAGCAACAGAAAAAGTATTTCAGAAACTTACATGTCTGTGTAAAGACCCTAATAGCTAAGATAATCTTAAATGAAAAAAACAGCTAGAGGTATGTTCCTATCTGATTTCAAAATACACTGCCAAAAGGGCTGGGGTTTCACTCAAGCGATGCTGAGCCTACATTAGAAGAACAAGGACCCTAGTTTGATCTCTAGTACTGAAAAAATACACACACACACACACACACACACACACACACACACACACAGGTATAGTAACCAAAATATTGTAGTACTGGCCTGAAAAATGACCAACACAGCATAGAAACCCCATGAATGAATCCACACTTACAGCCAATTAATTTTTGACATAAGTTTTTTTTTTATCGCAGTGAGGAAACAATTTCCCTTCAGTGAGAGGTGTTGAGAAAACTGAACATTTATGTATATAAAAATATGATTAGATTCCTATAAAAATTAAAAGAATAAAAACCTAGCTATACAATCCATAACAATGAAGCTATTGTATAAAAGAAAATTTGTATAAAAGAAAATTTGGAAATCATAAAGTTGAGATATAAACTCAAACGCACAAGCATCAAAAGCAAAATTAGACAACAGAACTATATCCCACTGAACTGCTTCGGCACCACAGATGAAAACAGTCAACAGAGTGAAGAAAAAGCCTCCTGAATGTGATGAATATTTAAAAATTTGATCTGAGAAGGGCTTACAATCCAAAATACAGTGGACACTTAGATTACAACCAGCCTGCTAGACAAGCACTTTAGGTTACATGAGTGGAAGGTTCATCTGCGTGTTGTTGTCTACAGCATGTATGCCGGTGAACATCCAGGCCTCAGCTGGACTGACTTACAACCGGCCTGAGTTACAGGCAGCCCTAGGGAATCTATGTAGTTTGTACGCCAAGGGTTCCCTGTATACCAGAAACTCAAACAATCCAGTAACAGTAAACAACTAACCTGATTAAAAGTGGGCACATCTTGAATAGAACTGTCTCCAAAAGAAGCATACAAATAATACACGAAAGCTATACTGCACAGTCAACAAACATATGAAAAATACTCAATGTCACCAACCATCAGGGAATTACGCGGGTATGTTTTGATCACACCTTTGTATACACGATGTAATTAGTGCTACTTGGCCACTAAAAAAAAGGAAATTCTTTCGTTCGTGATGACAGGGATTAGAAAATGAGGACATCAAGGGAAACAAGCCAAGTACAGAAAAACAACATGATTCCACTCAGATGTGGAAACTTAGATCAAAGCTTACAATGGTGGTTATCAGAGGCAGCAGTGATCGAGTGGAGGGAAAGATACGGGTAAAGCATAGGAGTTAGGATGAGGAAGAAGTTCCAGAGAGCTACTGTGCAGCACAGCCACCATAGTGAATAAGGATACCTCTGAAAAATGCAGAGAACAAATGTGAAATATCTCACTACAAGAATAACAGTCCTGTGTAGTAAAGCACTTATTCCATGTCTAGATTTAACCACTCTGTGATGTAACCATGTAAGCAAGCACCAGGCTCCACATGACAAACATATAACATTTTTGTCAATTTAAAGAGTCAAAAGTTGTAAGTGCTCTCAAGTGACCTTAAATAAATGCTAGATTTCAATCCCAACTTCTTCCACTTCAATAATTTCTTGTCAGTGCTCTTACAAGGGCAAAGGCTTTCAAACATCTTTCTTCTCACTTGATACAGTCCGTACCACGGGCATGGAGCAGACCCGTTCCATGACTTTGGAGTTCTGAAGACTTTTCATCTACATTGCCGGGCCTGCAACAGACTGAAGGAAAAGGGAAACGCTAAAGAAAAAAGGGGAACAGGAAAAGCTCAGGGACCTGAGCTAAACAATTTAGAATTTGATGCCAGAGGTTTCCTGGATTTCCTTAAAAAAGCTAATCTCTCTCTCTCTCTCTCTCTCTCTCTCTCTCTCTCTCTCTACTCTCTTTCTGTTTTTACCTTGCTTCTATGATCAATTCCTAAAATATAAATCTCGTCTAGTTGAATTAATCTTTTGTCTTTCCATTACTATTTAATCAAACTCAAAATACATTTTAATCTAAATGCTTTTAAGGTTTTTTTTTTAACTGTGCATCAGGCTTTAGGACTCACAATTAATCAAAATTGGACCCCCCATAATGTTATCTGTTATTTCGAAGCATTAAAAAGAGAGAATTTTTGCTTTAGAATGGATCTTAGATATCATCAATTGTTTACAAGTTTTAACAAATGTACCTTCATTTGACAAATGAGAATATTAAGTCCTCTAAGGAGTAAATTACAGTCATTCTCTTCAGTACGTTTAAGCCCATTTTAAGAAAACTTGGTAGAGATAGAAATGCAATGAAGACCAAGTCCTTTCTGAGAGGGCCGGACCCCCACCTAGGTCTACACAAAGGCCTCTACGTCTGGTTCCCAGTTGGCCCACCTGTTTCTCAGGCCATGGAAACAAGGAGGGGTGAGTACCCATGTCCCAGGACCAGGACCAGGACCAGCAGGAACCAGGACAAGGAAAACAGCACCCATGGCAAAGAGAAGCGAGCTCTGCACCTGCCTTACAAGTGCTCTGTCACTGAGTTTCTGATCTGAATTTTTGTCCATACCCTGAAAAGCAAAGAAATAAGAATTATGCATAAAGAACCAAAAATATGCTTCTGAAAGATAAATACTTCCTAGTATTTTTCACACTAACTCAAAAGAATAATCTTACATTGTTTATTCTATGTTTCCATGTTACACTTAATTAAGTGCAATGTATTTTTGTGATCTTGTTTTCCAACTCAGTTCGAAGCACCGTAAAGGCAGGGGTCTGAGCACCAGCTCTACACACAACCTGCCACGGGCTACACGCTAGTGTGGGGAGATGCGGTGGGGTCAGCCATTTATTAGAATTTCAGTGCCACAAGAAACTACATATTAGATAGTGGTTTTGAGGGATTAAATATGATTGTGTGTTAGTAAACAATTTGAAAATGTGCTGAGATTTTTTTTGTTAACTTTGCACCAGTGTTTCTTGTTATCCTACAATCATAAAAACTGAAAATAACAAGAGTACGATTATAGTCTATCTTTGTGTGTATGTGTGATATAGATATAAACGTGCACATCTATAGTGATATGTGAATATTCCCATCTATACACATGCCTGTGCATAGGGAAACAGGTAAAATCAAGGAAAGTGCACATATATGCATGTGTCAGGTATGTATGAATGGAAGGAAGGACCCCTCTGACCCACTGGGAAACCCCGTGGCCACAGGATGAAAGCCAGCCTGGCCTGCTGCTCTATGATCATATCCTTAAGCATCCCTGATCACTCCTGACAAATCAAGCACGTATTGGTTTCAGTCCAGGGACTACACAGAGCACAGTGTTGGTGGGTGCTGTGGCTGCCTGAAGGGAGAACTCGGGGGAGAGAGAGGCTGGCCACACTTGGAAGGACCATGGCTTGGACACGGGTCAGTCACCACCACACTTTCCTGTTCACAGGTTGTCGGACAAGGAAGTCCAGTCCTTAGGAAAAGCAAGAGCAATCAATCAGGAAACGGTACCATAATGCATCTAGTGTGTTTCGACAAAGAGAAACAGGTTCTTAACAAATGAGAAAATGTAACTCATGTGACTGCTTCTACAAACCACAGGATAAAAGATGATTTACTATTTTAAGTAGTACTATTTTAAGGCAGATCAATATAAGCAGTCAACATTTACACTAAAATGGATATTTTTCACCCTGGTTTACATAGTTTAACCAATTTCACTATCTAAATCAATTGATTTAAACAGAGTGATCAATTTCACTACCTGAACTTTTTCCCCTACAGGGACACAATTTAAGACCGTTACAAGAATGCTAAAAATCATGTACATACAGTCACTTCATAGACAACTGTATAAAAATGGAATTTCCATTACAAGAAAAAATGATTATGATTAAGTAGAGGGTGGTGGGAGCTGTGTATGGAGCCTGCCGTAGTGTGCGACATTGCACACACAATGCCTACACACCGAGCCCCTGAAGCTGGCTGTCTCCAGACAGCCCTGCTGTATAAGGTCGAGGACATGGCGGTGGAGACACAGAGGCGTCTCTGGACCCCGGGGACCTTCTGGTGCAGCGCACTCAGGAGTTCTGAGATCTACTCCCAGGGAGAGAGAGAGGGACCAACCTGGAGAGGGCTGACAGCTTCCGCTGAAACACCGCTTGCCAAGAGACTCAGCTTATAAAGTAAGGCAAATAAGTCAGGGCCACCGGAGTGGGTGTTCACCTGCCAGTCTGCGATGCGTGAGATGGAGCTTGTCTGTCCTCACACATGCGCCTACTTAAAAAAAAAAATCACATAAAAAACAACATCTTTGCTACGGAGACGTTTTTAACAAGTATTACAGAAAGAGCACCAGCTACCAAAAAGAGTTGCCAGGGCCAGAAGGAGCCATCAATCGAGACAGTTTACATTTCAAAGTTTTTCCAAGAAGAGTGAAAACGTCTCCCCTCCTTGATGGAAAAGGGGACACGAGGAGCTGTAGTGAGGAGTCTAGAGCAGCTCGCTGGCGGCGGAGCTTTTGACTCCCTCCAGGGGCCTCGTTTGCTGCCAGCAGGTAGAGGGAGACGCGACATCTGCGTCTCCCGGGTTTGTTCCCTGAGCAGCTCCCTGCTGCTGCGCAGTCCCGGTAAAAATCCCCTTGTCTGTGTGAGCCTCGTGGCCCTTCGAGGAGTCCTCCTGCTCGGAGCACTGTGGAATTTACGGGTCCTTGTCACTTCTGTGGGCTGTGCTTGCTGGCCTTGCTGAGGGCCTCGCGCAGACGGTCCCGGATGGCTCTGCCTCCCGCGGATCGTCAGGAGTGGACTCTGCTTTGGGGCCACCTCATTTCCAACCCTGGACACGGAGGCTACACGTCCCCCAGAGTATGCACAACATGGGGGTATTATCACTCCAAAGCAAGTTTTCAGGCTGTGCTTTATGGGGCGGGTGGGGTGGGGGGAGCACTGTAAATCAGTAACAGTTTTTTAAAGGTGTATAATCTAGACATGCATTTTTTTTGTTTTGTTTTTAACATGGAGTATTTTGCTTTATTTTTCTGTTTCCTTTCTAAATACTAAATATGATTCCCTGAATCCACTGGGATCAGTTCTTCATACCTTCCTTCTCAGTTCTAGAAGTGGGTCAGATAGGAGCACTAGCCTAAGAAAATGTTTAATTTCACAGTGGAGATTTGGGGGGCAAAAGACACTGAGCAGTGGGTCTGGCTCCCCACAAAATGCCCTCTAGGCCAATATTCCTGCCAAGAGCCTTACATTCCTCCTACCCTCTGGC
This sequence comes from Petromus typicus, assembly GCA_004026965.1. Classification (NCBI taxonomy): domain Eukaryota; kingdom Metazoa; phylum Chordata; class Mammalia; order Rodentia; family Petromuridae; genus Petromus; species Petromus typicus. The sequence goes on from PVIR01011513.1 coordinate 21,815, forward strand.
AGTTTGCAGGGTGGAAGTGAGGACTCAGAGGCTCTGACACTCAGGGCCGCCCCGGCTTGCTTAGAACGCAGAGTGAGCAGAAATATCGAAAGGAGCCCTTTCTATTTTTGCACACACACACACACACACACACACACACACACACACACCGCTCATTATATTTGCAAAAAGTACAGTAGTTTCTTAGATTGACTTATTGATACAAATTGCACACTATCACTGAAAACTATTGCCAATTTCCACACAGACATCCTTCACAAACACCACGGATTCTCAGTGAACTTCTTCTGACCTCCTGGTCCTGAGCTGTCACCCTGTGATGTACGTAACTCTCCCAACACTGATCCATTACTTCTGCGCAGTGTTGAGGTCAGGCCAATAGTGTAAAGTCGAAGATAATTAGCAGTCCTATCAATAACCAGCCAGCGGCTTGCTGCCGAAGTGACAGGCCAGAAAGCCAGGGAGAAGGCGCCGCTCGAAATGGAAGCGGAGCTCCAGGAGACTGTGCGGCTCGAGCAGCTGCTCCGGACTATCAGCATCACCAGGAGACCTCATTGCATTAGCATAAATTCAAATGACAAATGCACAGTGCTATTCAGAGACTCATTAATTTGCAATGGGTGCAGTGCTCATGACATATTAGTGCAAAATTCAAATGTCTTTGTAGCGATGTGAATTTAGTTGTGAGACCAAAGTCGCTAAAATGAAAATGTGTGGTTTTTTAGCAGTTTATTAAATTATGAACTGTGATGACTATATCCGTGCATCTTTTTAAGCAGATGAGGTCCGGCGTGCTCCAGCGGCAAATCGCATGGTTTGTGTTGATATTTTCCTGTCAGACAATTTCCAAGCCGTAGATGAGATAGCAGACAGTCTGCTTTCCCCGCGGCGGGCGGACTGAGAGCGCCCCCTTCCGGACAAATGACATTTACGCGCTCAAAGACAACCCGGCCATTTATTGTCCTCTTTTTGTATTATATACATTATAACAGGTTTTGATGCAAAGAATCCGGTTCACCTAAAGCCAAAAGAAAATAAACTGGGGACAATGACTGTAAGAGAGAGTACGTCGTAACTCTCCACAAAACGCAGACCGCTCCAACTTCTCTGCAGTGAGTCTTACGTAGTTCTGTCTGACGCTGCTCACAGCCTTCCCTTACAAGTACCTTCAAAAATAATTGCCAATGTGTACGTCAAAAATATAAGCAATGAAATAATAAGAGTTGTCATATTCATATTGTTTCTCCAATATCAGCAAGCCGCAGTCACTAGCACCCCATTGTGTGAGTTAAAATCAAGCAGAGATACCCCTCGAGCCTTTTAAACAAAGCAACCAAGTGTGCACTGTATTCATCCCGGTTCGGTAAATTAATGAACAGACCAAAGTAAGGAAAGTTAGATAGCACTGGTGCCATGAGTGTGTGTGTGTGTGTGTGTGTGTGTGAGTGCTTGTGCAAGCTCCTTTCTAACATGAGGGGTCTCCTGTCCACTTATTTCAAGTTAGTCGGAACAGGTTCATTACCACTGAGTGCTTTCAGATCAACCTGCCTTCTAACCTAAAGTCAGACTCCAGCCAGTACAACAATGGACGAAGAAGGTGAATTTTGTCTTCTGTGCTAACATAATCAAACTGGACAAAATGTCAACCTTTGTACTCCTCGGCACCCGCTGCCCATGTCTGGTGCCAGAGCCACTCAGTTCACAGGTTCCAAACATTCACCTTCACGTCTAATTCTTACAAGAAGGTCATTTTTTCAGTGCAAGCTGTAGTCTCCCAAATTGTGTAACTAGCACACTCTGAATAAGTCAAAAGGCATATTAGCATTTTAAAGCTGCTTTGAGGAAAATAGAAAATTCAAAAGTCAGATATTCACCCTTCATCTGTTTGAACTAACTAGTCTCAACTGGACTACCTACCCCAAGTATATGTGAGCAGGTCCTTATGAAAGATTATCCTTTTTAAATGTATCACTTTTTACCCTTTCAACAAATTACATACTATAAAAGGAAAGTTCTGGGACCTTATTAGCACTTACAGACTTAATTATATACTCTCTGGATGTTTGGTATATGATGAATTTGTGAGGAAGACTTTCCACGGAACACTGTGTACTTCTAGTTCCATTTTCTATCATTGATGATGTGTCACCCTCAACGGTTAAAGTAAGACGTTGGTCATCTATCCGACTTACTTGCCGTGGAACCGGTCTTCAGTTATTTAGCATTAGTTAGTAATTTTGGAGTCACTGCTACGAGGAAGATATGGCACTAATGAGGACTGAGAAGACTCTATGCACGGTAACCGTATGGAGGAGTGCGACACTGAGCATCAGATTTATCAGCTGCAGCCGGACATGTAGGCATCGGTTTCCCCTAACGAATTCTCTTCCTTCAAGTAATTAGGATCCCAGACTGGAAGAATGTTAGCTCGGGAAGGGCCGCTGTGGGTCAGCTCTCGTTTCATGGATACAGGAACCAGAGACTCAGAAAAGTTCTGTCAATTTACCAAGATCTAATGTCTGGAACATGACAGAATGAGACAAGGACTCTGCTCTCTGGAACCCTTCCGCAGACTTTGGCCACGACATGACCACTGGTGGCCTTGAGTTGCTGCACCTTCCTTCAGAGGCCCGGGCTTCTTCGGTAAGGCCCAAGAATTCTCACAGGTATGAGCAATGCCGGCCTCTGTGCCAGTATTTGAACAGTTGTGATCCTTAACTTTCCTTTTCTCCTAAAGGGCAAAACACAAGCTGATACTCACCAAAGTCCTTCGGTGTCATCTCCCCAGTAGAAGGTCGGGGCAATATCCAGAAAGGGAAGTGGTACAGATAAACAGACAAAACGCAAGGCGGTCAGACCAGGGTGTTTAATGCCCTGAACCTAAGGATCTGTGCACTTTAGTTTTCCCAAATCCTGAGTCGGAATCCAGGGACAAGGAAGATACCTCATCCTGCAACCCCTTTCCCTTCTGACTAGCAGTACTGGCCAACACAGAGCATTACTTTCCTTTCAGTCTCTGAAATAAAACAGCATTCATAGACCTGGTGAACCTCAGTGCCACTCATCACAGTGTAGAAGCCCCAGCAAGTGGGACCCTAAGAACGGGGTGGGGGAAGGAGGCCGGTGAGAGTGAACTTGAACCTGCCTGTGCTGCAAACACCAGCTCTGCAGAGCGGAAGCTGTTTCAGAGAACTTCACCGGGACACGGGCCGGCATAAGCCTGAGGACGCGACTCAACTCACTCAGCTTGGAGAATGTGGTTAAAGTAACCACTAAAATTATAGGCAACTAGTATATAAATTAAATAGTGTCTAGAAATAAAAGTGACTAGGGCGGAAAAAAATTTTCATTACATAAATATACTTTAATGGGCACTCTTTGGCCCATTTTTACAGAGGCGTGCTTCTCTATCTTCTATCATTTTAGAACAAATTGTCTTTCATCATTTTTCTAGGAAAAAAAAATGTGATCTCATAGAATGGGCTTGATTTCAATTCATTCCATATGTGAAGTGACATTTTTCTGAAATTAAGAGTGATCCCCCCAAGTAGCATCCTAATACGTGGGGTTCTTTCATGAGTTACTATAGTAAAACTCTGAACTAATATACTGAGTAAGCAACCACTGGAAATAAGCTTTTAATTCAAAGTAATTTTCAGATAGAAAGGCCGCTCTGGCGGATTGGGCTGAGTGTTGGCCCCCGCTCACTTTTGCACGGTCGACTCCCTTGGAGCCTGGAATAGCTGTGCTAAGGTGTGGACACCGGCGAGACACCTGCCCCGACTCCCGCCCTCGCTGGCGCGATGTCGGGGACCCTTCTGAGGCCTCCAGCGCGGTCTCCGCACCTCAGAACCCACCCGGTCCCAGACCCTCCTTTCTCCCTCTCCTTCGGGGTTAGGTGAAAAGCACCTTCTCTCCCCACCACCCTGCGAGTTGCTTGATTTTCCTTAATTATAACAAAAGCTGAACTTGATTCCATGTAAGTGAAGCTGAATTACTTAGTGATTTGATCATCATTATAAAGAAGTATCATAACTCCCAAACATGGAATTATGTTATGCAGAATTAGAGTTGACGTGAAAGTGATTGTTCTTTACAGGACAACGGAATACTTATTTCTTTAAAAAGAAAGTCCCAAATTTTTGTCCTTGAAAAATTATTCTTGTGCTCAAATAATGTAACTCAGGTTATTCGGCAAAAAAAATATATTAGTGTCAGTGGCCAAAACCTGACCTCCTGTGAGCACTGAGCCCGATAAATAGCGATCTGCCCATTCAATTTATCTGCTATAAAACTGCGCTTTTACTTAAACCTTTCCATTTCAAAATAGATGCATATGTGCTATTTTTATCCAAGTAAAAAATAAAGCTAGATATTTTCTAGTATATTGTACTTTTTTCTCAAATCTTCTGTCTGATATCTTTAAGACAGTTATCCTCCATGGATTCTAGAAATCCTCAGGCGATGAAGGTAAATATGCTGCTTCTGGCGAAGGGGCTGTTGTTAAGGAATACAGTGAGTGGGTGAACGTCACCTATACAGCTGACTATGCTGTACCCACACAGGCAACTCTTAAAGAAGTATATTTCTGTTTGTGTGTCAATTGGTAAATTTAGTTTTAGTAAGAAATTAGTAAAATGTTCACACTACAAATGAAGAGATTACAGGTTTCTGTCTGTCATTTAGAGTAAGATCTTATATTTCAGAGCCGAATAATGAATCTTCCTGGGGAGATTTAATAAAACAGGTGCCTTGTGACTCCAGGCAGCTTTGTTGTTTCTCTCTCTGTCTCTCTCTCTGTCTCTCTCTCTCTGTCTCTGCCTCTCTCTCTCTCTCTCTCTCTCTCTCTCTCTCTCTCTCTTCCCCTCTACCAGGGTGAGGGAAAAAACCTCCACGGATTCCTGACCTGCTATCAAAAATAAATCTAGCAGAGTCCAGACTGTGAACAACCTACACGGTTCACATCCCCAAGCAAACCCACTGTTCGTCCCTGTTCTCCAGTACAGCACGCCCGGGGAAATTATAGGTTGGAGCATTCTCTATCCATCCTTTCCGCAAGAAGCACAAAACCAGCTTAGAGAAACTGGCAATTGCACAATGTTTCAAATTTAAAGAAATACAAGTTCTGTACGGGGTGGGGAGGGGGTGGGGAGAGTTCTAACTGTTCTTTTCTCCTTCAGAACACTGACTGTCTAAAACATGCTCAATCCTGTTAATGCTTGTCAAATATTTCACAGTTCAGCTTTGTTCAGATTTTTTACTGACTATGAAAAATCAATTTAGTAGGATTCAGATTCACAGAGATGGAAACACGAGAAGAGACCTTAAATAACCTTGCTCCACGAACATCCCACCAAGGAGTCGCGGGAAGCCTGACTCCTAAAGAAACTAAGGGACCTGCCCCAGGTCCAGCTTAGAATCCAAGTCTACACAGGCTTCTTCCACTGATCCTTTTATCTAACAGGGTTTTTTTTTTTCATTTTTCTTGCATAATTAAATGATTTTGAAAAGCTATAAAGGTGATTTTACAATTAAGATGAAGCAGTCATATCCAGGGTCATGTACAATTTCGCTTGTGCAGGATTTTACTTAGTATTTAGTCATTACAGTCAAATAGTATCATTTTCTTTCAATTACAGAGATCAATTTTAGTTCATTAGCAAAATAAAATGCTTTCCGAACGACCACACAAATTCTTCAAAGCTGCAATCTCGTAAATGTCAGAACTGAAATACATTTCATAAAAAAACAAAATGTGACAAAAGTACTTGAGGTTAAACCACAGCTGTGCAAGATCACTGCCCTGCACGATCAGAGATCTGCTAGAAAGGCATAATTCAAAGTTCTGTCAAAGAAAATGGGTGTCGCTGCCAACTAATAATTGCCTTTTCCCATCGCTTGAGTTCTGCAGCTTTTCCAAGAGAGATTTGGATCGCAGGAGATGGTGACACAAATAAAGCGCTACAGTATGTAGTCAGCTTGAATGATCTGGAGGCTAAATACAAAGGAGACTAGATTAAAGTTGAAGCCTGACAAAAGGAGGATGACCCATAGACAAGCACAATGGCCAAAACACTACAGCTATTAGGAATGACCGTGAGCATTTCTGGATTCCAAGCTGGATCCTTTGTTGTTAATGCAGACAAAAGTCAGCTGGCTGAGCAGAGGTGGAGACAAAGGATGGCAGTATCAACAAGCCTACGTGGGCTGATGGCCATGAATGTGCCCAGTCACTTTGACGTTATCATATTAAAGTGTCTGTAATGATATGAATATTTCAGCAAAATTGGCAGTGTGCAAACCCAAAACATGGTCTTCAGCTTTCCACCCTCGTTTTCATTGTTGCTGTGCTTATTCTAGAGGAAACAGGGGTGGTGGTCTGTTCACAGCCTGACGTGGCCACATTCAAACCACATCTAGTGACTCTTACAGGACAGGGCAAGTTTGCAAAACATCAGATATTTTTCCGGCTGATGTAATAACATTTAAAACTAGAAATAGTGAAGGGTTTGAAGTTATGCTTTTATAAATGAACTCTTCAGTGGGAAAAAATTCTTACTAAATTGCATTACACAGCTCTTCTTTGTGGTGATCTGTTCCATCCGTTCCACAGTACCTGGAATGGCCAATCACTAAACATTTGAAAGCTTACCTTGTCAAAAGTCTGCAAACGTAACACAAAGACCAAAGAAAGGTTTGCATTTTGTAAGGGGAAAAGGGCAAAGGTAGCCAGGAGCATGGACAGCAAGAAAAGCACATAGACCAGTTAAGAGCGATCTACAGCGCAGTGAGAGCTGCCAGGAAAACATGAAGAGGAGCTGGGAAGTCAGGATAGAAGTGACCAAAGCCTAGAAAACAAGAGATTCCTACAAAGACTGAAGCTCGGCCCAGAAAGGAAGCTGGTTCAGTACAAGTTAAATGCCATTGTTTAATAGGAGAGAAGGGCAGACAGGTTAATTGTAGGATTCTCAATAACTAAACCCGGAAATAACTCTGGGCCCCCAAAATGGAACCTGTGAGACTCCAAAGTTGATCTTGTCTTGTTGCTCTCAAGAGCGTGGCTGGATGTGCTTCCATTTGTTTTATGCAGTTGTTAAAATTCCTGGACAGTTCTGGAAAGGGGGTGGTAACCCAAGTATCAACACGATACTTCTGGCAAATCTGGTATGTGGGAGCTTGAACCAGTTTTAATTTAACCCCGCAGGAGAAGAACTCCAAAACTGTCCCTCTATGCAATACCCGGAGATTGGTTTGTCCCAGCTACATGAATCCAGTGTCGTATCACCCTCTCTTCAGTAACTGCTACATGGAGAGTTAAAGCTGAAAATCCTACATACAAGTCTCAATCGATTTTGGATTTTTTGACTTGTAAACCTAGTCATTTGAATTGTGGTGTTTACCACTAAAGGCTTCATGCCCTCTCCAAAAAGGAAACTAGTGTCATTCATACTTTTGATTTTATACTTTATTCTGTAAACAAACTCATATTATTGGAGATGCTGATGGTCAAATTGTCCTGAATTCTCCTGTAATTTCTTAGAAATTTTTAGCAATACCCTGTTGTTCCATAAAAGTGTTTCCCAGAGTGGTCTAGCATTCATCACTTATATTCATCATTTACAAAGAAAAATACATTCAGGAAAATGCTCAGAGATATTTATGTTATCTTTATTTAGCTTAGAGATAAAGGCAAAGATTGTAGCCCTGGGGTTTAGAATACACTAGAATGGCTAGGAATGACATTCTCCACTAATAAAAACGTTGCATGGAAAAATAACCGGCTGCCTTGAATAGCTTTGATATACTGTGTATGAGGGCAAGAGCCCAGAAAAGATAACTTCCTTTAAAATTATTCTGATCTTTAATTTCCAAAATGACACATTTATGTTTTTTCATTGAACTGCAAACATTGCAAAGAATTCTAATGTCTCAGGTGATCATCTGTCCAAACCCAAGTCAGGTCCCAAGAGGGACACATGTTACTAGTTACCAACATTTTCCTCTCAGCTCTTCCTATACACTTGTAAATATCCACAGGATAAGTGCACAGCTGCCCATATAGATATATATGTATATCTATGTAATTAGTGCCTCATGATGTTAGGTTTTATAGGAACAGAGAAAAGACATCTTTTAATTCTAGGATTGCATAATTTAATTATTTTGAGCAAAATAAAACACTTCTTGGAACTACTGGCCTGGAAACTAGTGCTAAATTTTGCTTTTGAAATAGCACATTTACAGAGGGTTCTTCTCTGCTTTAATCGCCATATCATGTCCTTTGCAACACACCAACAGACAGCACATATTTAGCTTCAAGCTTATCTAACAAAACAGTAATGTTACTCACACTCAGATTCATTATAAATTTTGTCCTGATAAACCTCAAAGCAAGTTTTGTGGTCATGTACTATTTTGGTCTGGCAATCCACTTTGCTCATCTCTTCACATTATTGCACACACACACATGCTCACACACACGCTCACACACACACACACGCTCACACACACACACGCTCACACACACACACGCTCACACACACTGGGCTGCACACAGCCAAAGAGAAAATTAAACTGTATGCTATTTTTCCTCAGTGAAAGGAGAGGAGAAAGTGAATATTGGATTTGCTATGGTTATTTAAGTATCGTTGTTTATATCTATGTTTCCCTTACGAGTTGCCTGGTACAGCATGAGCTTCGAGAAACTTTACATAATGGCCAGTCACTCTAAGACCTCCGAGAACTTAACTATCTTTCTGACTCTAGTATTTAAGAGGCTGTTTTATTTTATGTTTAAATTGAAGTAAAAAGGTTTAAATAAATGCTTGGGAAGTATAGTGGGTGGCAGTATTTAGCAATCTTGTTTTCTTTACATAATGTAGCACACTAATGGACTACATTTTTCTTTGCTTTCTGCTGTTAACTTAGAAAATAAGCAAGTTCCTGTCCCACTCACAGCCAAAAACACCACAGGGTTCCTGGCTGCGAAGGGACACTTCATGCACAAATGTGGGAAAGGAAAAAGTTGATAAACAGCCAGTTGGGAAGTGTGAAGAGATTATTTTTATTTCATGATGTTTTCAGTGTGTAGTATCTCAGATGTTCAAAAATATATCACTGTGCCTGAAAGTTTACAATCCCCATAGTAGATATTATCTAATGTAGTAGAATAGGAATAATGGGGATACTCTCCCTCTATCTCTCCCTGTCTCTCACTCTCTCCTGTAAATATAATGATATTAAAATACAGCTTCCTCCAAGTCCAGCAGAGGGACATTGGGATTTTAATGAATGAGTCCATAAGATGACATTTCTAAAAAAGTAAAACAGATGCTGTCATTTTTCTGCTGTTCTCTCTTCCTGGTTATTTTTATTTCTCATTTAGTCAAAAAAGTGGCACTTTGGGCGACTTTTTTTGCTAACCGTCCTATTTCCAACACTGAAGTGTTGTGTTCAGACCACGAGGTGCACAGTGGCAGTGTCTAAACAAAACTGGGAGAAACTGAACAAATCATGATCAGCAGGTCATTGTCAATGCTGTCGGAACGTAAAAGATGCATGTGTGAGAGCACTCAGACCACTCCCAATCTCTGAAATTACAAAACTCAGTGATTCAGCCAAAGTGCCGAGCTACAACACCTTTGTAAATTTTCTAGTGTGTGATACACATTTTCCTCTACATGAAACATTATCTCTAATAGCTCCCGGCTTTCACTGTCATTGCCTGTGATTATTAATATGATCTCAATGTTAGTATTATTACAGACTGTTGTAGCTTTATAACAGAAAACATTTAAAATCTAATAAAGCATAATTGTAATTATCTTATTTAATCAATAAAGGTGTGTCATTTAAAACATAACGGAAAGTAAATTATCTTTACAAAATAAATGTTGCAAATAATGAAAAGACAAAAATATTCAAAATCATCCTAATAAAGGGCAGAATGAATACCATTTTCCTCTGATATCCCAGAATGTAGGAGTTTGGCAATAGAAGCAAGCAAATCCTGTATAATTATGATTATAAATTATGTTTTTATTGTGTCCCAAAATTTTGTATATATTGTTTCACTACATCCATAAAATATCATTTTAAATTAAGGAAAGATATCATTACATATAAGCTCAAAAGTATTGACATCTAGAGAATCTCTTCTCTGTTGTTAAGTACAACCATGTGAAATTCACATTCTGAAAGGCTCTTTCTTTGAAACCAGGCGTAGCCACAAACGACTGAATCTGATGGGTAGCAGTTGCACAGATATTCCACGAGGTACTTTGTACCTTTTGTTAATTGAAAAACAAGAAAATCGAGGATATGTCTTATGCCTTAGATCCGCCATTCAGAAGAAACCAAAGCAAATTACAGTATTCCCAGTTTAATTTTGGAAGCTAGTCAACCCTCTGTTTAAACTTCTGAAATAATATTGGTAAAATAGAATCACAGACTTCTATCTGTTAGCTTTCCAAAGACATGTGGTTCTTCTGTTCGTGTGCAAAGAAGTGGTTTATTTCTAGTAAATAAACTATTTCACTGGGAAGAACAAAAACAATTTCAAAAAGATAAGAATAATACTTCCAAGGAGAGAAATGAAAGGAAAATGATGTGCTAAAATCATATGTTATGTGGTAGTTTCTTTGTTGTATTTGCATTTTCTTTACCATAAATGAGAATATCATCTATTCTTAGGATACTACAAAAGTAGCTTCTAAAGGATAGAGGTATTTGACCAATAAACCTAATTGTTTCCTTCTATAAATACAAAAATTGGCAAATTTAAAATAAATTTTTGAAATGCAAATGACTCGGGAGCATTAAGAGAAATGTGAGACCCAGAGAAAATTCTTAACCAAAAATTTCTATTCATACTACTGAGTAAATAAATCCACTGGATTCTAAAATTTCCGCTTTAATCTGCTTAGTGTAGAAATAATCAGATAACTATCCCTCCGAGCTTTAGAAAGTGACACTCATTTTTTACCTTCAACCTCCCAGAAAATAGTCCTGTATGCATCTAACTCCCTCTCTTTTGTGTCACACTTCAGAAGACTCAAATTGTGTCTTATCTGTGAAACTAATTCTGCACTCTTCAAAAAGTTTAGAATTCACTATGTGATCCAGCAGTTTCAGTTCCAGGGGTAGAGCCCCCCCAAAATGAAACAGGCTTCCAACTTACTGTGAATGTTCTAAAGAATACTATCAAACGTGCCAAAAGAGGGACCCAACCCAAGTGTCCATCAGCAGGCAGATCATTGAGTGAAATGCAGAGGAATATTACTTTCTTGTAAAAAATAAGAATTGAAGTACAACATGGGTAGATTCTGAAAACATACTAAGAAATCACACACCGTCTGATATATTTATACAAAAGATGTAAAACACAGCACATGCAAATCCATGGAGATACAAAGGACCTCAGTGGTTATCGGGGGCTGAGTAGTGTCAAGAACCAGATGAACTCTTTCATTGCTTCGGGGGTAAGGAAACTATTGTGGAACTACATGGAGGCTGATGGTTGCCCACCATAGCAGTTTAGCTCAAGCCGCTAGACTGTGTGCCTCGGAAATCTTCAGGGCCTGTGTGCCCGGCCCCAGAGAATGGGGTCTCCAGCAGCTGAAGCATCTGACAACAGCACTGAAGAGCACAGTGTCTCACCCAAGTGAAGCCCCTGCGCTATCCAGGTCTGCTTCTCCAGCATGTCACAGCTCTGGCTCTGACGATAAAAGCACTGACATACTCACTTTTCTCGGTCTATTTCACAGTAGGAGTTTTATTTGAAGGCCTTGGTTTTAGAAAATTCCTCCCAAGATCAGGGCTTCCAGCTTTCAGCTCTTCGGCCACTAGACAAAGAACTTTTAAGAGGAACTGGTGATCTGGCTGCCTTATAGGGTAATCACACACCCAGTTTCCTGGAAGACTTCTACTGTACATCAACTGACCAAGAAAAATTATTAATAATTCCTTAGCACACTCAAAAGTACTCCAGTCTGGCCAGTCAATTACAAGGCCCCCTACTCTAGGATGACCACAGTTAATCTTCCCTATCTGATCCATCCAACTGGAGCTTGATTTGTGCCAGCTCTAATCTGTTCCTTGGCAAGCTAGGTGTGATTTATCATACTATGTGGATTTGTCGCCAAGGCATACATGCCTGTTTAGACACATGCTCTCATTTTATGATCTTTGCCCTTATTTATATGTCTTATCATATAGCAAAGCCAATCATTCTTGGAAATAAAATTTCAGGAGTAGACAGCATGTTGGACAATGCCACATCAGACTTTGCTATAGAACAGACTTTTAAAATTACATAAATCAAAAAAAAAAAAGCTTTAAGTTTCATTAGATATTGTTGAATAGTGAAGTAAATCTGAGGAAAATTTCACTCACATCTCTTTTCTGGGTTCAGACGCTGTACAGAGTTACATATTTAGCTCCTAGATGTATGAACATCTTACTAGGTAATATCATTCTTAAAATATATACAGTATCAGATCTTATCTTTACTCAAATTCTGACCACAGAAGTGAGTTGAGAAGACTGACCTGGTCTCAGAGGTTTCCAAACTAAATTGTCATTGAACAGATCGAATTTAATGCATTTCTCTTACACTGCACTGTCTTCTTCCACTAAAAATTTCTTAATTCTAAAAATTTAGTAGCAGGGGCAGGGATTTAGCTCAGTGGTTCCAGCACCTGCCTTGCAAGTGCAAGGGCCTGGGTTCAATCCCTGGTAACTACATAAAGCAATGCCGAGTGTGGAGACTCACACTCATTAGCAATCAGAACCACACACCACAGTGCTGGGCATGGTGGCTCATGCCTGTAATCCCAGCATTTGGGAGGCAGAAGCAGGAGGATTGCTGTGAGTTCAAGGCTGAGTTCAGGGCCAGCCTGAACTACAAAAGTGAGACACTGTCTCAAAAAAAAAAAAAAATAGTAGCAAAGGGATAGCCTCTTTCCATATTTAACCATCAAAGTTATAACTTAGGCAAAAAGTTAACAAAACATGCTTAAATTGGCTTCTGCAATCATAACCAAGGTTTACATAAACCCCTTAGGAGGAGGGCATGGACTGTGTGTTCATCCATGAGCTGGAAGGACCTGTTAGCTCTGTGTCGAACTTCCCAGAATGAGGGTCACAATCAGTGCCCTGCTTTGCTCATTGAAAATGTATCTTTCTCTAAACTCTGACTCCTCATCCCTCACTCTGGGACCATCTCCCACCCCCAAAGCTCTCTTCTGTCTTCTGCTCCTACTTCTTTAGGCTGCTTCTTCTCTATGTACTTTTTTCCATCCAGATCACATAACTGAAGGGAGGCTGTAGTGGGTGCTGCTCACCCTACTGTGTCCAGCCAAGGCACAGCTCGTGGCCCTTGCCTCACATTTGCCATTCCTTTCCACTCCCCGGCTGAGGTGACTCGTCTGGCCAGAGATCAAAGTCTTTTTGAAAATCCGTCTAGGCAGCCACAGCCCCGTCATCATTGAAAGTTTTAACCGAGGCAGTCTTTGCCAGAATGTGAGATCTGATGTACCCAATGAGGGCTGCTTTTCTTTTGTATTTTCCTCTCACCCATTTGAGCCCATCTCCATGAAGAACCAGTTCTGTGGAGCTGTCCTGAGTGCCACTCAATTACACCTTGCTCTGATGTTCATTTTCATTAACTCTTACTTTAACCAGATACCAAATATTTTCAACAATTTTATTTAATCACAACTTGATGCTACTCCCAGGGGATTGCATTTAGCATAATGGTTTCCCACGACCAGTAGAAATGTGTGAAACTACCTGGACTATGAAAGAAATCTTTAAGAACAAGAGTATCTGCCAAGCATCTCCCTGCCCTCAATTACTTCGTTCTTATATGGCCATCTCTGGATTTTCTTGCTTTTGAATTCTATTCAAATCGATACACAATCAAAATATATTTTATGCTTACACCTCTGTAGCACTTTGTCATACAGCACAAAGGTCAGGCAATAAACAAAGCCCAATGTTTGAAAGTATTTTTGAAAATTATAAACAGGAAAGTGCACTTGAAAGTCCTCTCTGCAGAAATAAAGGTCAACCAGTAGGGGGGCTAGCGCAGTGGAGATCCACGGCCTTTGCTGCACAGTCTGAAGAGCAGTTTCCACAAAATTTTAAAAACTAAATGATTCTGTAGCATAGTGGAGAGCAAACTATTTCATTAAAAGAAATTATCCTGTTATGTCCAAAGAGCCTATATTCAGTCTGTGTGTTCCTCAGTATTCCACCCTTGTATTACTTTCTGCTATTTCCAAGTGAATGACTATTCAGAGACCTTTAAGATATAGAAAGTAGAGCCTTAGGCTCCTTCTCTGGGCAGAAATACATCCTAGGTAACTTAGTGTGTTAACAAGCCAAGTTATCACATGGCTTCTCTTATATGAGCAATAACTTAAAGAGTAAAAGAAAAGTTAGATAAAAGCAAATAGGGAGGTGGAACTTTTTATGATGGGAAAGGGACCAGGAGACGGAGGGTGAGGGGTGAGAGGAATTAAAAGAACGAAGTGAAGACAAATCATGTACATGAAACAGCTCCCCAAAATGAATCTAAGTGTTTTGTAGCACAAATGTGTACTGATAAAAAATTAAAGATAAGAGCAATTACAACACCATAAAAGAAGAGGATCTCTTTCCTGTGCCTGGTTGCTGACAACAGGTCTGTGAGATTCGCCCACGCATGAGTACGTGGGGCCAGCAGATGAGGCTCAGGACAGCCAAGTGTGACAACAGAGGGAGATCGTGGAGCAGGATGGTGGGATCAGGCCCCTCGGTGGGCAGTGTCTCAGTCCCTGAGCATCTTCTGTTCTCCTGCTGTGTTGAGAGCAAATGTCACACTGGAAGCAGGAGAACAGAGGAAAATATCAGACAGTGGAAGAAAATAAACCGCCTCCTAGCACAGAACATGAGAGTTTTCCCTTTCGTGGAGCATAATGAACGTACTCCCAAGAAAACTGAACAATTTCATCCATATCGTTTATTTATTGACTCCTCAGAAAATAATGAGAGATTAATTCTGTGTAGAAGATAACTGTCCTCAAGCACACGTCACACTGACAGTCCTCTCATTTATAATGAATTGCATTCCTGAGTTGAGAGCTGTCCATTAAAATAACTGGGCCTGATTTTTCATGAAGAGGCCCCAGAGTACACAGGGCAGGGGAACAATACTCTTGTCCAGAGATGCACACACAGATACAAACTACGCAGTCCCACAGTGACACGTCCACCTTAGACCTGTACAGATTTCAACCTTCCCACATGTGTTGAAATGCACCAGCACCAAGCATTAACCCTGGCTCTCTTATTTTCTAATTATGTGACTTCCGGCAAGTTGCCCTGTCAAATTCAGTTTGCTCATCCAGACGTGGAAGCTTCCTTTTTTTTTTTTTTTTTCTCACCAGGGATCAAACTCAGGACCTTGAGCTTGTAAGAAAAGAAGCTAGAATCACTGAGCTAAACCCTCGGCCCTGAAATCTTCCATTCTTAGTTCTACTATCGTTCTGGTTCAAACAGTTCTCCCCTTGGCATGGACCATGACTCTGGCTACTGAAACTCCAGTGTATCTCTCCAGTGCCGCCCCACAACCTCACTGAGACCTGCCCAAGCGACTCACAGCTCCTGCACCAGCCCCCCTTTCAATGAAAGCCCTGGATCGCCTTTAACAGTCATCTACAATTACACAGTACAGCCCAGTCACTGAAATATAATGTCTTCACAATCTTTCCCTAATTTAATTCAGTCTGCATCCATCCCCTCCTCTGTTTCAGCCAAAAACTGCTGCTGCCTGAGACTTTCCTGTTGCAATAGTATCTCTCCCCTTTCTTCCAAATTCTGGCTGAGACTCTGGGTCCCTCCTTTTTACAAGGTCTGACTGAAATATATGGTGACCACTAACAACTTTTAAAATGTATTAAAAAGACACATAGCCATTGCTCCTGCTATAGTTGTAGCTGTTCTAAAAGTCTTTCATGTCCTTACAAGATATGACCGGAAATACAGTGAATGGGGCCATCCATGCCAGGCAGCAGAAAGGCAGGCTCATGGAACCTTTACGGTAGGTTCACATCCACCTGACTCACTGGGTCTGTGTGACTTCTGGCTCTTCTAAGTTAAAATGACCACGAAAGGTACACAGTCAGGACACTGAGTCAGCCAAGAAAACACAACTAAGAACACTCAGGGAAGAAATCCTCCAGAATTGCTTAACAAAGTGGGATAAATGTGTTCCCAGCCAAGGTAAGTCCTGGGGTGGGTTAATGGTGACGCGTCATTCACTACAATGAATGTTTTCAAATGTACACATTCATCATACTTTCCCACCACCCCTCATATCCCCCCTAAATCCAACCCATTGACTGATGGGTTCTATAACCTCAACAACCTTTAAACACACTCTGAGTTTTTCCTTCTCTCTTCACCATTATCAACATTTTTCTATGGTGAATCAACAGTGTGGCCTGTAAGCTTGAGCCTCCCCCTAGATACAAATCAGGTGCTGGCAGGGGCCAGAGCATCAGTCTGTGTGCAGACAGGCCCCAAAGGCAGCTCAGTACTGCCCCAATCTGAGAGCCACTGCTCCATCAGAACCATTGTGCTCAGTGTGCCTGGGAGAATCCCGACAGCCTTCTGCCTCACCTCCCCGACTCTAGACCTCGTCCTCCATGGCCTATTTCCACACCACAAGAATGCTTATTCTCCTTTCTCCAGTTGAAACATCTACATGTGACCCAGTTACTTCCTGATTTTCCATTCGAAGCTCTCTCCTCACATTTACATTATGGTAACACTGGTCTCCTTCCATCAGTCAGCTATTGCCATTTTGTGTCTACCTCGGGCCTCTGTGCAAGCTTGTTCTTTTGTGGGAAACACTCTCACCTTTTGAGTCTCAACTTCAGTGTTTTTTCCTCAAATCGTTCTTCTCATTATGTTTTTTAAAGAATCACTTTTGGGTTCTAACAATTAGTCACTATCAATTGACTAACCTTCATTCTCTGCTTAACACTCGCCGCAACTCTTCCTGGCTAGTGTCAGAGGCTGTAATCATTCTTCTACCAGAACAGTCTGAGCATAAGGAACTTTTGTTGAACATGTTTATCCAGAAACTGCTGGCAAATGGTAAATGTTTAATAAATATTTTTGAAAGTAAATTATAAGATAGCACCAAAGGAAAACTTTTGACAGTGTCAGGGTGTTTGGAAATTTTTCTCTTTGAAGAGCTTGTGTCAAGTGACTTGCAAGACACAGACCAGTGGACCAAAATGAAACTTGGAGTCACATCCTGCAGTGCTCAGATCCCAGGTTTACCTCTCACAAAGTACAGAAATAGTTCTGTCTCTCCCTTTTAAGTCATTTGACATCTGAAGCACATTTTTATCTTTTGTTGTTAACCTATTCAACATCTTCCTCTCAGGATTATTGTTAGGATAAACTAAAAGATGTAAAAAGGGAATTTCAGCCATAGAAGATATGCACTGTAAATTATACCTAGAAACTTTTAGAGGGTTGGGGGTCCATGAAAATATTTATTGCATATGATAATATAAATATAAATCAAAAAAGCAAAGAAAATTCAACTGTAATATTACCTGGAAAATTGCACATCACTTTCCTTTTATGTACATAAAATATTTTCACATGATAAAAACTACAAAGTAAGTTTAATTTTATAATCTATTGCTTTTTTGAAAACCTAATCAAAAGTATCTATTTTTCTGCTCCCTTTTTAATTTTCCTCAAGTCAAGACAAACGATCAAGTTGCTGATCTCTTTTGAAGCTCATCTTCTGTACTGAAGCACAATCTCTACATTAGCAATTTCATCTTGTACTCTAACATTATGGATGTCGTGCCTCTAAAATGCATGAGCCAACTTCTGTTTGCAGTAAAAACCCCTGGTTTCTCATCCTGTTGTCTCAAGAAGAACCACTCCAGGTCCTGACTTGAATAGGGATCAACTCAAAGGTACATTTATCATGTTTGACCCTGAGTTCACAAAATTAAATTTAGTCTCTCGTTGGAGCAATGCTGGCAACAGGGAAGGATTGACTCTGGGATACAAAAGGAAGTTGGAAGATGAAGCACCGTGATGACTGTTACTGTTTAGGAGACATCAGAGTAGCATAAGTTATTGGAGAGCTTATGGTCACTACAGCTGTGATGAAATGACATAAATGTATTTCTTGTAAAAGCATTATAGCATGGATTCTATGAAGTCAGCTGAGGAAAGGAAAAATGTCCACATTCCCCATCTATGCAAGCAACACTGAATGAGTATCTACTGTCTGACGTGTAACATGCTAAGCTCTAGGAATAAAAGGAAGAGCAAAACTAAATAAATATACAAAACTGAAGCCTAGGAATGATTCCTATCCTTGTAAAGTTTGTAATCTAGTACAAATAGCAATAAATCCAGTAAATACACACACATAAATGTACAACTGAAGTTATCATAAGAAATGTGTGCGATCACAAAATAACTGGGTCTTGCTTAAATTTGTGGATCGAGAAAGGAATATTTGCCCAGAAAGGAACATTTTAACAAGTTCTAAAAGTAGGCTCTGCCCTGATGAGCGTGTATGAGTCGGGGACTGAGTGTTTCAAGAAAAAGGGAATCCATAAGGCTCTGAGTCAAGGGGAACAAAGTCTGTGGCAAAAATCAATAGAAAACTAGGACAATAGTGAACACAATTACTCAGAAAGTGAATCAAAATGACTATGAAACCATGAGAGAGGTCTATCGTATAAGGTCTATTCTGAAGACTAAAGAAAGTAGAGAAGATAGTCTTACAAAGCTCTTTTACCATCTATACCTTCCTTCCTCCTCCAGCCTCACCCTTCATTACAACTCTTACTCACTCCGCATTCCAGATTTGACTATGGCCTTTGAAATTACTGAATGGACAATACTGCAGGTCACCTTTGTGCCTAGAAACAAAGGAGAGCCTTAGTGCCTAGAATTTCTTCTCTCTCTCTCCTGGCAACTCAACTTTGAACACAGCTTAGAAACGGCCTTCCCTGAGACCCTGCCCTACATGCTTGTCGTAGTCAGCTTTTCCACAGCTGGAACCAAATTCCAACACCCAAAGTTAAGAGGAGGAGGAGAGATTTACTTGGCTCATAGTTTCAGAGAATGTAGTCCATGGTCAGCTGGTTCCAGACAGAGAGACCATGGCGGAAGGGCCTGGTGGACAAAAGGACCTCATGCATGGCAGGTAGGAAGGAGACAGAGAAGAGCAGCACATGAGAGGCTGGGGGCACATCCCTGACCCACCCAGTTGCACCCAGAAGTGTGCTTTACTAATCCCCTTAGGGCCCGAGCAGCTCTCAAGCCAACCTCATTGACAAGAAAGCTTCACTGTCAAGATGCTCCATCCACGGTTTTGAGCTCTACAGAAGTTGTCGCAGGACTGTATTTCTATGCTTATCATGTTGCATCATTGTCTGCCTAATTTTTGCCTTCCGAGCTAGAGCATGACCTCTCCAAAGAAAGACAATGATGTCTTCATTCGCTTCCTTTTTCATTCA
The DNA here is from genome assembly GCA_004026965.1 of Petromus typicus. NCBI lineage: Eukaryota > Metazoa > Chordata > Mammalia > Rodentia > Petromuridae > Petromus > Petromus typicus. The sequence continues at coordinate 41,368 of PVIR01011513.1, forward strand.
TTTGCCAAATTGAGGGTTTTCTTTACATTCGTGGATAAAAATAAAGTCTTTGTCCCTAAGCAGCTTATGCACTTTATTTAGCTTGTCTTTTCAGCATGTGGCAAGAACGGAGCACATAGTAAACATTCAGTAAATGGGTGGAGAGGAAAATCGGGGTGAATGGCAGGTGCTCTGGTTCTTGTCATCCTTGTTCTTCAGGACACCTCTGACAGCAGTTTTGACCAGAGTGTGAGTGTTTAGAACTTTCCTCGTAAAATGCATTTATTTTTGATTATCAAAAAGTGTATTCAACAGAGAAATAAAAAAATACTAAAAGACAGGAAGCAGTGGATAGAAAATCTGATGAAATGTTGTTAGTATTTTTTATTTTTTGAGACAGGGTCTCGCTTTGTAGTTCAGGAGGGCCCTGAGCTCCCTATGTAGCCCAGATGAACCTGGAACTCACAACAATCCTCCTGCCTCTGCCTCCCAATGCTGGGATTACAGATGTGAGTAATTCACACTCAGCATTGTTTTATGTGGTTCCTGGGGATCAAACTCAGGACGTTATGCTTGCAAGGGAGGTTCCAGAACCACTGAGCTAAGTCCTCGGCTCCTGTTAGTATTTTAATATGCTGTCTTACAGTATTCTGTGTATGTGTAAGGATATGTGTGCTTTCCAAGGACTTGCAGCTGTAACACATACACTATAAATTCCCTCATTTAAACTATACAATTCATGACATGAGCACGTTCAGAAGGTACATCTAATTTAGAGTATTTTCATCCTCCCGGAAAGAAACTCTCCACATCATTTAATTAGTAGTCACTCCTCAGTCCCCCTAGCGATACCTCCAGAGCCCCAGGCAACCACTAATCTACTTTCTGTCTCTATAGATTTGCCATTTTGGGGTATTTCATACAAATGGAATCAACCTGGCATTTTTGTTCCATTTAGCATAATGTTTCCAAGATTCATTCATGTTTTAGCATATTATCAGTGCATCAATATTTCATGGATAAATATGCTATATTTTACTTATATATCCATTATTTGATGGACATTTTGGTCATTTCCACTCTTTAACCATTAGAAATAATGATGCACCGAATTCATGCAATAGTCTTTGTGTGGTTAGATGTTTCCATTTCTCTGGAGAAGACACTGAAGAAAAGGACTGTTAGGTCATATGACTATTTCAGCAAATGTCAAACTGCTTTCAAAGTTGCTGCACCATTTCACTTTTGTGTCACTGCTGTATGAAAGCTTCAATTTCTCCTTTATTTTTAAATAAAAATTTCGCTACTAGTAGTTTTATGTCCTGCTCTACAAACTACACAGTCCTTTAAAAGAATTATTTTTCACAGCTGTATCAGTCTGCTCCAGCTGCCCTAACAAAACAACACAGAGTTAAAGGTTTAAACAACAAGAACACAGTTTCTTACATTTCTGGAAACTAGCAAATGCAACAAACTTCCGGCAGGATGCAATTTCTGGGGAGGGCTCATTTTCTGGCTTTCAGACAGCTGCCCTGTCCTTAGTTGGCCTTTCCTGTGAGCTTTCACCAGACAATGTGAAAAAGACTCTGGTCTGTCTTGCTCCTCTTAGGAAGTCACCAGCCTTCCCAGCTGAGGTCCTCACCTCAGGGCCTCAGTTAGCACTTACACCCCCTTCCGGCTCTGCATCCAAATCTACTGTCACCCTGGGGTGCAGGCTCAATATGTGAAACTGGGGGTTGGGGACCACAACAAATAAACAATGGTCTTGTTCAGAATTCTACATGAAAATAATGCTCCCAGAGGAAGATTCTGAAGTTAAAAAACTTTTCCCTTAAAATATATTATTTGCAAATTTCCTTTAAAATTCATTTTGTTGTGCTAGCTACATACCCTTCACGTCCAAGTGTGGGTAAAAGTGTCTTTCTGAAATTTCTCACCTGCATCTACTTGCAATCTGGAAGAACAGACTTCACACTCTTTTCAAAGATATTTAAATTTTCTCTGTAGCTCAACTGCTGTTGTCTCTAACTGCATCTCTCTGTTGGGAGAGAATGATGCCTTTTACACCACGGAGAGCCCGTGTACTCTTGAAGTTTTCATTTGAACTGATGAAGGAAAACAGGCCATCCTAGAGTTGGTTTTATTGGAAGCTTCTACGAAGCAAAAAGAACTTCAGATTTCCAAAGAAAACTAATTGGAACCCTGAAGCAGATGGGAAAAGCAGAAATTTCGGAACACCTCGGTGACCTCATTACAAGCATAATGAAGGAGGCAACGATGGAGTTAATTAGAAGAGAGGTAAGAAAGAAGATTAAATGAGAGTACAAAAACAACAAAATGTAACTCGGAGAAAGAGAGGCATTCAGCAGGAAATAGAATATGCTGATCGTTGCAAAACTATTCAGAACTGAAGGAGATGGGAGTGAGAAGCAAACAAAAGGAATATAAGCCAGGTGGCCACTGAGGATGGAAAGTCTGTAGGAAACACAAAGAACAGGCACCTGGGAAGGAATTACTAGATATCTGCACCAAGCAGAAAATGTAGACCTGGGATCCAGAGGAATTTAGCTGGTTACGTAAGAGGAGTCACTCTTAGCTGGGTGTCACTAATTGAGAGCCTGTGTGGGTGATAGATAAAATTCATTTCTTAATTAGTCACAAAAGACATTAATCCAGATTTTTTTTTTCTTTGCTGCCTAAGACTATTTAAAGTGTTACCTTCAACCTTTACCACTTTTTCACCTGGGGCCAGTTATCTACTGTCTGTAGAGACCAAAAGAGCTTGGTGGGGACCATTCTTTTCACAAGCAATATTTGTCCTTCCAATATCGACTGTAGACAGTAAATTTTAAAACTTGTTCACAAAATGGCATTTTAGACATGCAGTTTTTCCATTTATCTATGGCTCACATTCATTTTGAGAACAACAAGAAGGCGGTTTCATAGCCCAAAAAATTTGCATGTAAAAATTGTGACAAACAAAGGCAGCCATGCTTTCTGCTCCAAATATAATTATGCAACTTGAGTAGACTGGTGGTTTAAATTATGAGCAATAAAAAGAGAAGGCATCCAGGAATCCATTGTCAGAGACAGACCAACTTTTTGCAAATCCTGCCCCAAATTTTATTTCTGAATTATAACAACTGGCTAGTCATAAGGAACACGCAGACTAGACGTTTTCCATGTAGTTTATTTATTTATATTTGAAATAATGAATGTCTACATGCTGTAGTTGAACTGAACGTGAAGGTGTAGAACATGATTTGTTAGGGCACCTCTGAGTGATAAGGGTTCCATGTTCTTCGAGCATTTTCATCAGATTGGACTGACCAGCCATTTTTGTTATCATCCTACAACTTTTTGTGTCTCAAAAATGTAAGATTTCTTCAAGCTCATGATAGTCTCATGAATCATGCAAGGTACATTTCCCACACATGCCGTATCTTTAAAACTTTTCACAGAGCCATATTACATTGTGATGGTAAATGAAATGTTAATGCTGCAAAGTGCCTTTACAATATAAAGGAAGAAATAAAAGTTGGAAATACGCACAGAGAGAAGGGCCAAATTATTTCATGTATAACCTTGGGGAGGTTGATTCCAAATAAAAAGAAAGTAATATCTTACAGAACTTATTTAAGAATTTATACCATGACAGCCTATATCATTTACCCCCTTGCGACAATTATTTCCTAGCAATTAGTTCTACTACTAAATCAGAACCTCATTCCTTCAACCATTGTCTTTCTAGTTCACTAATCTCTTTAATCACCTCAACTCAGCCCCTCCAATTATCCACCAGGCCAATTCCAATGACTAAACCTCCTAATTGTTAATTGCTCTTTTCTATTTCTTCTGCCCTAAGACTGTAGAAGATTTCTAAAAAGAAGTCAAATAGTCATGTTGATTGGCTTCTCCAAACTTCTACCATATGTCTTCTCCCCATTTGCTTTTAACTTCCAAGATTACAGTCAATGAATAAACAGCAACAGCTGTCCACTTGTCAGCTCGAGTCATCCCTGCCCTGCAGTACAACCTCTCCCCTCAGCCCTCTCCATAGCGATTCATGAGTGCTGATAACCTTGGCTCCCTGCTCAGCTTCTTCCTTTTGCTTGGCCACTTGAACTTAAGCTGTGTTTTGAAGCGCAGTTAGTCATTTGCATTTTGATGCGATTCTTTGATGACACTTGGAGCAAAATAGAACCCTGTTTGCTCTCTAAACCCAGGTAGGGGTCACCTTTGATGATCACACTCAGAGACAACACCAGCCACCTAAAGGTATCCTGTTCCCTTCACCTACTCAGAAGCTACTATTTAGCCAGGTGCTCCTACTTGGCTTCCTCCAAATAGGAATCAATTTCAAACATTATTCAACTTTAACCAGGCTTTGGCGCTATTCGACAACTTTGCCACCAATTCCTGGATGAATTTTATCAAGTTTCTATGTGTTCTTTCCAACATCCACTACTCTCTCAAAACCTGATACCCATACTTCATTTGCACTTTCTCAGTCAGCCCAAAGCCATTCCATAATATTACAGCTTCTACTTCTCTACCATTTCGGATGCAAATACCACTTTCTCGGGAGCTGGGTTTAGGAAAGCGAGGTGTCACCCTCAAACACCCCTAACACTTGAGCCCATTGTAAGAGTCCTTGGAAGTATAGTAGAAATGAGGTGGGATACAAATCTGTCTTCATTTTGGAGATTTTCTGGTTAAATTGGCTTTATTTGAAAACATTATAGAAGAAAGAGCATGAAATATCAAAGGCAGATAGGAGGAGGGTAGGCTCCTGACATCAATTCGACTTCACAAGGATCCTGGAAAACACTTTAAATACTGATCAAAAGTGTGAAGTCCAGCATCAGTCACTCCGCAAAGATCAGAGTAGACACACAACTCAGAGCTGAGCACGTAGAGCGGGTGGCCAGGCGCACAGACAAGGCAGGAAGGGTGGCATGGCTCTCCTTACAAAGAACCGAGGGGCGGGGGCGGGGCACCTGATGCGGTGACAGAATTTACAGACTGGCTGGGCCAAGAACAAGGCCTTTTCACAGTAGAGAGTAAGACAGGAAACTGACTGCATTACTAACGAATTGCACTTCTCTTTTAAAATCAATCCAGAGTTCCACTGGCACATGTTTTTACATGACTCATTCTGGTCATATTTTAAATCAAAAGTGTATGTATATGCATAGAATAAGTCTTCCCACCACCACCCCTTTCTCGATCTCCCAGTGTTGTGCATCCCAGGTTTAGCCTTCAACTCACAATCCTCTCTCTTCAGCCTCCAAGTGCTGGAGTTACAAACACGTGATACCACACCTAGCACTGTTCTAGGTCCTTTATGAAAGTACCTGCACAGCAGGTATGAGGTGACAGGGGAAAAAAGAAGAGCATACTTGCAATGGTTATATAATATTTTACTGTGATACATTTTGGCAAAATGCTTACTTACTTGTATGAAATGCATAGTTTTAAGCGAGACATTTTAACATTGCTATATAATAATGAAGACTGTGCAGTCCATCAGCTGATACTATACAACAGCATTTGGCTTCAAGTCTTCACAAATCATCTGCACCCCTCACCTTGGTAGACCAAGAAAGGTCGCATCATGATCACAGAAGGAGACACAGTCACTAACGGAACTTT